>JAJIYU010020854.1:0-10244 GCA_030144865.1 Tinospora cordifolia | reverse complement strand
TAAATATTGTATAGTTACGTAAAAAGCCCTAATTACAAAATATATCAGGTATTTTAACTTAATAACATAATTGTATGTATATTTTTTGCTTAATCACGCATATGTCATATATTGCTAATTATTATCAAATATACTGAAAAATATAAATAAGTTCGCAAAATCATGTTTTCGTTTTAGTTTTTCTTGCTTATTTTCATTTAAAGCTCTAAATCATTATAGTTACAAAAATCCTATATAAAAATGCATACACACACGATTCTCTACTTTTTTTGAATCACAACATTGTCAGGTTTCCCTCTATTATAAATTAACTACATTAAATGACGCAATCTGTTATAAATTAATTACGTTTTGGTTTCTTCGGTTTTCCTTTCTTATTCTTCTTTTCTTTTTTATTAGAAAAATTAAAAAATTGTGTTGCCTAGTTCAAGTTTCTTGACTAATCTAACTTTGACAAGAATTGTAAATAATGTTGATGAACAAGAGAAGAAAACCCAGAAGTTGTGATTAATTTTTGGGTATACACCAGTGTTTTTAATTGTGATATCCTAACTGTATACAGATATTGTACACACTGTATACTAATATTTTTAATCACTATATTATAACTGATATACAGAGGTTATACACATTATAAACACATTATATATCAGTGTTTTTAATCGCAATATATGGTAACTGTATACCGGTGTTTAAATCTTTCTGTTCTTCTTCGATTCTTAACCATAAAGAGCCACTACTGTTCCTGCTCTTGCCACCATTTACCAGATCGATACCCATTGCAAGCTCTCTTCTCCGTTACCTAGACACGAATCAGAGACCTTCAGTGTTTATTCACCATGGACTTGCTACTGCTCGCGATGTAGCTCTCGTCGGATCTCGCCATGACAGAGTTGCTACATCTTCTTTTTCTTTATCGTGTTATTGTTCTTCTACTATTGTTCATACTGCACTTTCACCATTTTTGCTACTGCATCTCTGCTGCTATATTGTTGGATATAACTGTATACAGAGTGAAAGCATGAAAGAATTGAAAGAGTAGGAGGCTAAAAAATAAAACCTTTTCATCTTTAGCGAGTGCATCCAGCAGCATATTATATGCAAAAAGGTCCAATTTATGCACTCGATTCTGAATCGCTTGCTTCTCTGCTTCTTGTTGTGTGTTTTCTGTGGTTTTCTGAAACTACATAGACACAAAGAATTTAGGGTTTCATTCAAAAAAAAGAAATTTCCTCGCTACCGTCATTTCGCATTTACATTATCATCTCTCACAACTTTCTATCCCTCTCTCTCTACCTCAGATCGCCAATTTTTCGTTCAATACAACAACTCCGACAATGAGTTTCTGGTGGGCTTGTGTGCTACTCGCCCTTTCGCCCGTTGTCGTTGTTGCAAAAACCTTTCCAATCCCACAAACCCCCTGATTGCTTCCATTATTCACAACAATCCTAATCAAGATATTCATAGTTGAGATGAGATGCCACCTTTCACATTAGATTGTTCCATCTTGATGACAATCCCTCGAACGAGGTCGGCGGCATCAGGAGAAGCGGATTTGGACAAGATGGTGAGATGCGATTGAAGAAGAAGCAGTCGTAACGGAAAGTAGGAACGAAAGACGAACATAAGCGGAAGAAGTCGAGAGCTTTTCGAGGAGATCGAAGGTTTTTCCGAATTTCGCTGGCTTCAGATGGAGAGAGGTTTTGGTCTAGGGTTTGGAGGTAATCGGAGAGTTGGAGAAAGGGGTCGAAGGTGGTGGTGCTGTCTTTGGCAAAAGGAGATCTGCTTTTTCTTAGCGAAATTAGTTATTTGGGAAGAACAACAAGATTGTATACCGATGTTATACCTAGAATATCTTGCCCAACTTTTCAGATCTCAATTTTTGTATACCAGACGTTTCTGTATACCACTGTTGTACTATTTTTAAAGATTGTATACATTGTACCTATTTTTTTTATTATTATATACCACTTTTAAAGATTGTATACTATTATATCCCATTTATATCTCAACAAATTAGTTTTCGAACACTATTATCCTTTTATATATACATGTTATACTAATATTATTCAAAAACAATAGCAACATATTATTTCTTAAAAGATATTACGTTATATACACACGTTATATGGAAGTTAAACACACTGTATACCAGTGTTTGTGAGACATTGCAACATATCGTATTCTATATACAGAGGTTATACATGTTGTATACCATATTTTTGATATTCTGCAACATATGCATTTTATATACAACGTGTATACAGAAGTTATACACACTGTATACCATTATTTTTAATTTATGCGCCACTTTTTTCGTTCCGTTTTTCAAAAAAATCGCTTTTAAACCCTTTTTTGGTATTTTTGATATTAATTTTCTCGTTTTGTATATAATTAAAAATAACAGTATTTTTGTAAATATTTCTATTTTTTTGTACAAATATGTGCTTTTCTCTTAATGTTACGCATGTTAGTTTTGTATGAACAGGCATATCCTCATTTTCCTTTTTTATTTATAATTTTTGTTTTTTTAATTTGTATAACATGGCAAAATATTTTAAAAATAGACCAATGAATTTAATAAACGCACGTATAAATTATGTTTTGTAGAGTTTTCTCATAATTCAAATAATTAAGCAGATAAATTTGAGCTGAGGTCATGGTAATCTCACAACTCAGAAAATGAAAACTTAAAATAGTTTCTGATTTTCTAAATTTTAGAAAACTGTTTTGTGATTCAAAGCACAAACACATTGTTTTTCCTAAATTTTGAATATAAAAAAAATTATTTCAAATTTTAAATCAAATGCACCCTTCATTGTTTGAGAATGATATTTTTCACTTATAATATTATATTAAGTTGTCTTTGATAGCTAAGAAATTTTTTTTGAAAAAATATTCTTAAGAATCTTTTTAATAGTTGTTTGATCAATTACGAAAAATCTGACAAAAGTTTGTCATACGTATGCTTTAAAAAAAGCGATGTAAAAAAAAAGGAATATCTTACTAACAAATTTTGGTAAGAAAATATGCGGCCGGAGAAAAAAATAATTTTTTCTTACCACTTTTAATAATTTTACTCAAGAAAATGATATTTTCTTACCAATAAACTACATCATAAAAGTCTTATTTAAATAAATTTATTTTTTATGAAATATTAATTGAGGTGTGTGTAAGTTGGCTTTGTCAAATTAAAAAAAAAAAAACAAAACAATTTTATTTTATAAAATGTATAAAATAAAATTATCGTGTAAAATAAAATAAAATAATATAATATAACAGTCGCCTCTTTAAATTTTTGTAAGTTACATTTTCCGAAAAATTAATTGCAGGTAACGAATTAACGGACGCCAAATAACGGACGCCATTTTCTAAAAATGTCTCCAAATAACGGACGCCATTTTCATAATAAGACAGGGGCATTAACGTAACTTCAAACTCAGAATTAATTCATACGCCCTTCCCGCTCGCCGGAATTTTTCAAAAAACGAACGAAGGCCACACAGAGAGAGAGAGAGAGAGAGAGAGATTCAATGGTGATACAGTAGAGATCTGATGCGGATCGATCGTACATGTGTTCGATTGAGATTGCAGGGAAATGGAATCAATCGATCTTTGTCCAGTAGAGATCAACGGAGCAGATGATTCTGTTGTTCTCGAAGACAACCGCAATGGCAGCAACAACGACGATCTTCTTCTTCACTCACACACTGATACTACCAACAGTGCAATTCATTTCGCTTGCTCTCCGCTGCAACCATTCGGATCGAAAAGCTCCTCTGGTCGAAATCTGGTTTCTTCAGTCGGTAACTCTTTGTTTAGCAATCCGTATCTATTGATAGTTTGTTAGTTAGTTGGTTAGTTACTCTTCATGGGAAATTCTAGGGTTAGGTTTTTGTTTACACTGTTCGATTTAGGTTACAGAAGTTTTCCGTTCTTGATGGTCATTCAAAATGATCTCAGAGGCTTCGATGAGTAACGGTGAAGTATATTCATCTGCTGTTGAGGAAGTAGACGATAAAGAGAATTGCGAGGGGAAGAATTTAAGTGCGCAGAGATCGAATCAGGAAGCGAAGAGGAGGAAGAAGAGAGGATACAATTTGCGGAAGAGCTTAGCATGGAATAGTGCTTTTTTCACGGAAGAAGGTGTCATGATTTGTTATAATGCTTTATTTATTTATTTATTTTTTCTTGTTCTGATTTCTTGAATGCTTTTTAATTAAGAAATGAGATTGAGAAATTTTTTATTTTTTGCTTGAATCTCAGGAGTCTTGGATTCTCAAGAATTATCTAGACTTAGTAATAAGCCTATTAGAGGGCCTGGGACGGTATTACTGTCTGGAATTTCGGAGGAAGCTAGTTTGCCACCGTCACTGGGTGGTGCTAATGAACGTGCGGATCAATCAGCCAGCAAAGAGAATTCACACACAAGGTCTTCAAAGAAAGGTCGAAGGGTTGGCGGCGCTTTGTTGCCTAAGCCCGGATCATCTTCAGCTCAAAAGGGTGGTGTTTCAGTATCTTCTGTTAGTTCTAATGCTGCCAAGGGCTCTCAAAAGGTCCAAATAGCTAAAACTAACAATAGCAGAAGTGCATCTCATCTTGTCAGAGGTTGTCCGAAGCCCATTGGTTCATCCTCATATCCTACTATTTTACTGTTTTCTCTTAAGTTATTTTTTAGTTTGCAAAGGGTTAGTTTCTACATAACATGTTTTTCTCCGTTGAATCAAACTTGAAATGAAGTGTATACTTGACTGATTTCTACTCGAAAGGAGCTTCCAAGCTCAAATGTGAGAAGTGCACCAGTTAGACATTCAGAACTCCCTCAATTTCCTGTTTCAAAGCCTGAGTCTTCTTCTGTTTCCATGCCATCCAAAAATGCTGTTTTGGGCACAAGACGCTCAAGCTGTAATCAGAGAAGGCCTTCAGGTCAGCTCTTGAAACTTCTTGTTTTAGAGGCATCCAACTTAAAAAGATTTGCACAAAAACCCACTGAAATGATAATGTATTATAATCTGTTGTTAGTATTTTAACTGATCTTCATTGTCATTCAACTTGTTTTGCAGTTCATGCTCAGAAATACAGTGAACTACGGGTGACAAATAGTACTAAAATGGACTGTAGGCGCATTTCATCAACTACTAAATCGTCTGTGCTCTGTTCAGGAAAAACCATGGTGAAGATGGTAAAATTTTATAGTCTTTGCAAGCAGTGAAAAATGTTAAGGAATCAAATTGCTTAGTAATTTCTTATTCATCTTTAAATTCAATAAGCAGGGAAACTCATCTTTGGTAGCAGATGTGTCAACCAATTTAAAGCCTCCACTGGCTAGTAAATGTAGTTCTGTTGGGGCAAAGGAAACTTCAAACTCCATTCTTCCTTCTGACAAACATGCTCCAATTGTTCTTCCTGCTGACAAAGGTGGAAACATCCAAAGTTTACTACTCCAACCATTAAAACCATCGGGTTTGCGGATGCCTTCACCATCACTTGGATACTTTGATCAGGTAATGTCTTGAATGCTTTTTTGGAAAATTGTGTTGGGTCTTTGTTATTATGCATTGTTGCACTTTACATCACCTGTAATCCTACCAACACTTCTCTAAATGTTGGGTTTTATTGTTTTTGGTCCCATGTTTCAGTTGCTTTAGCAAGTTTTCAACAAAATGCTTAATTATGAGAATTTCTATTTCCTTTTATTTGTGCAGAAGAAAGCTTCAGCTTCACCTATTATTGATTCCTCAAGTAATATTCAATTGCACAACCATCGTGAATGGACTAATCCTACTCCACGGAAACTTCATTATCCAAATCCAAACAGTGAGATGAAGACTGCAACAGCCAACTCTTTAATGCTTCAAGTAAAGGGCTCTGGCTCTGCAAAATTTGCAACAGTTGCCTCAGCATCAACTTTGAAATGTTGGGTTCCATCCATCACAACTACTACTTCACATCCAACCTTAAAGTCAAACTTGGAAATGAATAGTTTTCCTGTGGACTTAAAACGCGGTTCCAATACAAGTATGTCTAACAACCAAACACTTAGTGAGAAAAGTTTTCAAGCTACTCATGAAAATTTTGTTAAGCAAGATAGGAAGCAAATGGGCGGTGATAAATTGCATGTACAAACTGGGTCATCTGTACAAACTCAGGGAAATAATCATGTTGAGAGTATTATGGAGGTCTGTCAGCAACACATAGGTTCTAATGGAAATGATTTGGAACTATTACAAACTAAACCAGAGTTGAAATCCGAACGACAAGTGAAAAGTGTTGCTTTATTAGATAGTTTGATTGAACATCAACATGTGGAAGACAAAAGAGTAGACTTATCATCAGTAGATGATCCTTGTGGTATCTCAGGTAGAGATTCTGTAGGTGGCATTATTGTAACTGATCATCAGGTGAACTTGGAAATGAAAGACAAAGGTGTTGCCAGAGTCGATAACCTGCTTGAGCATCAAAATGGGGAAGAAACAGGAATATACTTAACATCAGTTAATAATCATGAAGCTATTTCTGTCAGGGAGATTGATGAAGTCAGTAGTGTAACAGGTACCTTAGTTATGGATGGTCATTGCTCAGAAGTTGGTTACGATGTCAACACACAAGTGGCACAAGTAGACATCAGAAAGCCTATGCCTAATGACATTGATGAAAGTCAACATGAATGGGAGCTCTTTCATGACCCATTGCAGGTAAACTCTGTTATGCATGATACTAGATCAGATTCCACAACAGAGCACTGGCATAGGGAAAGCATACGGATGGATGTTTTAGCTAGCAACTCACATAGTAATTGTTTATCAGAAGCTTGTGTTACTGATAGACAATCTGCAGAGCAAGCAGCACTGAGAGACAATTCCAGTGGAACTGAGGATGTTATGTCTGCAGATAAACATGAAGAAGTGAAAAAGGCTGTGTTAGCCAAATCAGTTAGACAAGTTGATGATTCCTTGAAGGACAGGAATCTTGGGAATTTTATTACTAGTCCAGAAGATAGAGAAGCTAGTGGCAGAGTGATGCAGAGCTGTGAGGTTTTGTCTTTGACAAGCTCTACCTTGCAAATGAAAGAAAGTAGTAGTGGAGAGTGTAGCATGATGGACAACCAACTGGAAGATTTGCAATTTAAAGCTTTAGATGGCAACTTATCAGTTCATAATCATTATAACTTTGATGAGCAGCTTGGAAATTCTACTGATGGTTGCACCACAAACATATTCTCAAGAGTTGTCAAAAATGTAGATGAACAAACTGGAAAAGAGCCAGAGCCTAGGGAAAAATGCTTTGATGAATGTGAACCAATAATAACCAGTAAATGTGATGTTGGATTGCAGCCGCTTATCCGAAGCGAAACTGAAAAATTGCTGAAAGATCATAATCCTGATAATAAGATTAATGTCAGTTCAGAGAGGCAAGATCCTAGTGGGGCTGAAGTAGATGGCTCGGAGTTGCACCTGCACAGGGAGGACATGTGTCTGGATCCTTCAGGCATCAATTTCTCTGTTGAAAATCAGGAGTCTATTCATGGAATGGTTTTTATTGAACCATTGTCGAAATGGAAGACCAATCAAATTGCTGCAGATTCAAACTCCGGCAGTTTGATATCATTTTCTGATTTAAATAGCAGTCTGGACTCGTCAGATAAGAAAACTGAAGGCAGAACTAAGCCTCTGGGTGAAGAAGGCAATGGATCATCTTGTGAGGATACTGAAAATGATCTCTCTCTAAGATGTCAGAACTCAAATGGTGACCTCCAATATAAGTTAGAGAAAGGTGTGGCTCCAATGGAGGACAACAATACCAAGTTGATACAGTAAGCAAATTAGACTTTCAAATTTTAATACAGCAATCATTAGATCAAATTTTTAATGTTGTTAGTCTTATTGGTTTTCTTTCTTTACACGAATGATTTACAAGCACTAAAATGTTTGCTTCCAACTGTCCTTTCATGACAGGAAGAGGAAATCTATGGATGATATAAAGCCAGTTGCTCCTGCAGTGAAGATTAAGTTGAATGCTGTTCCATTTTCTGATGAATGGCTATCTGCTCTTGAGGCTGTGGGAGAGGTAATTGAGACATCTTTAAATCTTTAGGTGAAGCTTCTTCTTACTTCAAATGGGCAGAAGCAGCAGTACTTCACATTATGATTCACCTTGTTTTGTTTTGTACCTTATTGCATTCACTGCACCAACTTTGGTTCTATGCAGGACGTTTTAACCATGAAAACCGGTGCAGTACAGAACTCGCCACCCGAGAAACCTCTCCCAGAGCCCAATCCATGGTCCCCGGTATGACCTCTCTTGCAGTCTCGCTCTTTTAATTGATCTTGTAGCTTAGGCTTAGAGGTTTCTCTATGATACAAAAGTCTTATTAATCTGTCACATGTGCCTCATCCCTCGCATTTTTTATCATTGCACCATGAGAATTTTGCATGCTTGACACCTTATTCTTCTACTCTTCTGATTACTACAACCCTTCACATCTCATCTTTGTTTTTCTCACTTCACAGTTATGTTGTGTGGTGTCTGATATTATAGTGTTGGGATTCATTTGCAGGTTAAACGGAAGAACAATAAAAAGATAGGGCCTTTCGACTGTACAAAGTACTCCAATGCTTCCCAGCCCCATCTCCAGTAACTTTACTGGACGAAACTAACCATTTTTTCATTTGACGAGACAGTTCACAAGTCGTAACCACTCTTGTGTTCAATACTAAATGTAATTGCCTTTCTCCCAATTATAAGAAAACAATTGATTGCTCAATCAATTTGTATTTAAATCCCTCTGGGTCATTATTAACTCAGTATAGATGGGTCGTTGTTCGACCTATTTAAAACACACGGTAATAAGATTGATGAGCCAGATTTGTAAGACTCTTGCCTTCACAGCTGTATTTGCGTCTTGGGTGCTTGAATCACTAGCATAGGCTATAAAGCATAATGATATAACTGTGCGTTACAACGCCGCTGCTAAATTTACCCACCGCCACTGAATTGAAAAAGAAATAATAATTGGCAGACTTCCAGGTTTTCAATACGTCAATGAATCGGTTAAATAAGACTTTTTGTAGTGAGCTTATTAAATAAGAGTTTATATAAAAATGAGAATTTGATATTAATAACTTAAAAATTTTTATTTAAGAGTAAAGTATTTCATAAACAACTTTGACATAATTTTATTTATCTCTTATTATAAAGATAATTTATATCATTTACATAAAAATATTATTTTTGTATAATATTTGTTTATATGTAGGTATTATTGCATTGATGTAAATGCTATCTATTACTTCAATACAATTTTATACTATTAAAATATAATTAAAAAATTTTAGAAAAAATAATACAATTATTTAGTAAGAAGATTAATAATTCATGTAATTTATATCTTCGAATAAGGATCAATCATTGAATTTTGTAAAATTTCATTTGGAACTTGTCAAAGAGACTAAGGTGGTTTTTAATTTTACTTACAAATTTTAACAATGTCACTAATACTTTATAAACATAACAATGTATGGTTTCACTTGAATACTGAAATCTATCTTGTAACATTTTGTTTTTTGCATTTTGACCAATCGTCATGAGAAAGATATCAATTTGCTCCTCAATGCACAAGTATTTATCATGCTTTAACCAATCTTTCTCTTTAAATAATAAGCAAAGGCGTTAAAAAAATATATTTTTCTATTCGAAATAACTCTTAACATATTCATGGATGTTTATTTAATAAATTACTCATAAATTTATGTTCAGATAAAGTCAAAACTCTACATAGTTGTTTCGTTAAATAAAATCTTCGACTTTTATGCTTCTTTAAGTATCACAAAATTATAATGAAAAAAATACCAATATTGATCTTATTCCATTTTGCTGAAAAATTAAACATAAAACAACATTTATTAAGGTCAACATCTCACTTTTAAGTACATCAACAACTTAATAAATCTTAAATTTAGATAATATTCATCCAAACTTTTATCATTGCATGTAATAACGTAAATTTCATTCAAGTAGCATCAATCCAAAAAATAATCAAATAACAAGATAAAATTAATACATTTAACACATAATAGCTAATATTTCTAAAAAAGTTAATACAAAAGCATCGCCTAGCACTTAGCACCTAACAAATAATAAAACAGTTGCATCATTCATTAGTTCTTTTTTTCATCCTCTAAAAGTGATTCCAAAAAACTAATTTAGTTATATGGATAACCATCCTGCAACATCCACACCTCTCT
>JAJIYU010020853.1:0-10271 GCA_030144865.1 Tinospora cordifolia | reverse complement strand
ATTTTCAGTCTCTAACTTATGCCCTAAAAGTTTATTCATGATTCACTGTGCCACTCTTGACAACCCCCAAGTCTCTACTTAATGTCTCTTCCCCAAACCTAGGTTCTTAAATTCTTGTTGGCATCTCATTTGGACAATAGTGAGTTCCTAGCCCTTAATTACGACCTCCTAGTTTTCATCTTGTAAGAAAATAAGTGTGTTCTTCAACACCGACTAATCATATGAGCTGGTGGGACAACTTTCAGATTGGATGGCGAGACCGAAGTCTACTTAGCAACCTTGCTTTCTAAAACGTGATAACCTATGTCCCTTTCAATGTTTAGCTTTATTCGGGACAAGGCTTACCCACTATCAGCTCAACTTAATCATTGTATCCAAACAAAATTGTTGAAAACATATATCTCTTTTCGTAAAAAATTTTTCAAAATCATTTCAGTTTCCAAAACAGGAGGAAGGGCTTCAAAATTAAATAAATAAATAGTCTTATCGGACTAGTCAATTCCTTCTAATTCTTGCCCAATGCATCTAAAGCCTGGGCTCTGATACCACCTTTATAACACCCTTTCTCCCGAGTCCCATCTTCTACATCATCTGATGGTCTAACTTTCTTTGATAAAAAATCTGGGGATGCCCGGGAGACGGGCCCGTGCTACATTTTCTTCTTCTTAGACCCAAATCCTTTAGGGTTCCTATGTACATTAGTCTATGTACAAAATGACATCATAGTAAATAAGATTCATTATTTATTCATTCAGTAAATAAGATTCATTATTTATTCATTCAGAAATTCCTAGGACAATGATCTATTACAGTGAAAAATAAATTCAAAGCTGAAATACATGATTTAGCTTGGGCCGATGTGCCCTACATTGAAATAAATAAAAACTTTCAATAGATAAACCTCCTCGTAAGCTAATTAATTCCCTGAGATGTGAAAAATAGGTGGGTGAGCTAAAAAGCCCAGTGAATCATTCCATCTATTTAATTCATTATTTCAACCAAAAAATGCAAGCATATTAAACACTTTTAGAGATTAAATCGATTCAACCAATATATTATTTCAGTCGTAATTTAGACCGAATGAGAATAACCTCTGTGCTCCAGATCTAGGGAAAGAGATCAATTCTGAAACTCAAACCCATTTCTAGTGGGATCATTCTTGAAACTCATTCCATTCTGGTGTCAGTATTGACAGCCAGTTCCAATTCTATATGAAACACAGAAAGTCCCCCGTAATGGTACGTGGTTGAAATCTTATTTAATCTTATTTTTGTGTGCAAGAGCATAGCAAATAAATATTTCAACTGTAATTAAACATACCAATAGTATAATATCATAAATCAACAGAAGCACAGATTTTTGATTTCTGACGTAAAAGATCGTACAAGACGCAACTATAGAGCATACTCTCTCAAACAGGAAAAAAATGACTTTCGATTTCTGATGTAGAAGATCGTACAAGACGCAACTACAAAGCATACTCTCTTGGTCATGAGCAACATGATAATTGAATGACATAAATGCAAAGAACAAGAATTAAAAAAAAAATCTACTAACCAAACAAGCAAGCATTATCTAAGTCAAAATAATAAATTAAAAGAAAGGAAGATTCGGGTTCACTGAGATCACTCACCTTGTTGCAACTCGTTCACGGGTCCTCATTTTCATCCATTCGTGTTACTAGCCTGCATCCCACCGGATATCTCTTATGCTAGCAACTATCTCCACTGCGGATTCGAATGTGTTATGGCTTAGTGCCTTGTCATTGCACCTCGGTCAACGATTACCACAATCTTGGCCCCTCTGCATATCCTGTCATACACCCTCGCACACGCCTTGTCAATACACTAGTTGACTCTTGAAGCCCACTCTGCTTCTGTCCCTTGGCTCAGCTTGGCCTCTATCGAGAATCCGTCGCTGATTAGCCCTCTCTAAGCATTGGGTAACACCTCTGTTTTCACCTATTACGATTCCCTTGCTTACAGCAGCAACTGCGTGTGGGGTTCCTCTATCGGGTCATACCGTCTCTGATACTACTTCCCTCTGGAAGCATCCCTGACACCACTTCCCCCACTGGGAAAGATGGCTTTGATAGCAGCTCCCTCTGGAACTTGCTCTGATACCAAATATCACAAGCCTATCATTTGTTCCCTAGATTTGTGCATGCAGCGCCTCGAATACACCTATTCTTTGCCAGCCATTCACACAAACTCATCTCAAATAGCTCAGCAGAAGTCTTAATAGCAACATTGAGTTGAACCCCGGATAACCTACACATATGGGACTATCGGATTACTCGGGCATATCGATACACTATGTCTCAACTGACTGTGTACTGCTGTAATGTCACAGGCCTATCATTCGTTCCCTAGATTTGCCCGTGCGGCGCCTCTAATACACCTATTCTTGGCCATCCATTTACACAAGCTCATCTCAAATAACTCAACGGAAGTCTTAATAGCAACATTGAGTCGGAACCTCGGATAACCTACACATATGGGACTATCGGATTACTCAGGCATATCGGTACACTGTATCTCAACTGACTATGTACTGTTGTAAGCACTGTGGATGGTTCCCCCGAGCGGATCCCTCGTTGGATGACTCCTCTGAGTGCATCCTATAGCAAGCACTCTCCAACACGATGGTTAGAGATAGCTCAATACGCCCAACTCGGACATCGGGTGGCATATCGGCGTCATATGCCCAACCCCGAGTCCTTGCGAGCCTCGCACCGTACGTTGCTCGACAGTGTCCCATAACTTACCCAAAGTCATGGGAACTATCTACATCCCCTCTAGAATGAAGATAGCCGGCCCCTTGGGTTGAACCAAGGAGTAATCCTAAGATGACCCATGAAATGTCATCAAGGAGGTTAGGACCATGTCCCCCCTTATAATAGACATTAAGCTTTCTCTCTCCTCCCAAAAGGAGACATCAAAATGTGAGGCCAATCATACTGGGCCTTCTGGAGGCCGAAACGAACTCCGATCGTGACAAAACTTCACGGACCCTCTAATTAGGTTACGGTACATGTCCAGACATGCTCGTTACAGACTACCCCACTTGAAAGGTTCATGCCCCCATCGACACTATGGCCGCGTTCACCTCCGAAACTTTCCCATAGCGGTCGTCGCCCATTGGTCTCTCCCCTTTTGCACCAGCTGACTGTCGCACCTCATCTCTCGTGGTTTTAACTTGAATCTGGAACTCTTTACCATTCAACATCTTACCTTGAGTACCTCTGGGTGAAAGCGTCTATTATAAGTTGCACCACTGTGCTGCCCCTCTGGGCGTCCTTGTGACATCTCTCGGATGAGCTAGCATTTACTTGATGTAGCTCCGCACTAGCACTTCTGTGCCTATTCTATCCTTAGAATATGGTTTTTCACCCTGTGCCTCTCAATCACTAGTGCCTCGAATGTCTCATTATGCTCAATTCGACAACACGCGCCTCTGCGCTCGCACCTCTGTGCCTATCTCAAGTATCTGTTTGTCAACCCGTGCCTCTCTAGCACCAGTGCCTAGAACAACTCGTTATGCTCAACTTAACAACTTTGCATCTCTACGCTTGCACCTCTGTGCGCGATTTCTAGTGTCTGTTCTTCACCCCATGCCTGTCTAGCATCAATGCCTCGAACATTCCATGCCATACTCAGCTGTATGGATTGCACCTCTATGTTGAATTGATCCTATGTTGGTCCTTCACCCTATGCCTCTCTAGCATTAGTGCCTCGGATGTCTCTCCATTGTACTCAGTCATACAAAGTTGCACCTCTATGTACTGCTAGTCACATCTCGGTCCTTCACTCCATGCCTCTCTAGCATTAGTTCCTTAGATGTATCTGGGATCACTTCCTAAAACTTTTGTAGCGCTTTGTTGCTACTACCTCGTGAACTATTTAGAATAGCTCAAGCAAGGAAGAACTAGGACTAAGGTTGCCAATGAAGCAAAGAGAGAGCAAGAGGAATTTTCAACTCTTGTCTTTGGGATGAATGAAATGGGTAGAGTATGGGGGTTTATATAGAACCCTCTTCCAACTAGTGTTTCTATCTTTCCAATGTGGCACTATCATTTCCTACATATGCATACCTTAACATCACACCAAATGAGATATTTCACCCATGAATGCATTTCCTTTACACATATACTTCTCTATGTATATTACTATCATACTAAACAAAATACTATTTTCATGAGTGCATCTAATTAATACTTTATACACATACTTTTCTATATTAATATCATACTAGAAATATTATTTTCTTATTTAAATAGAGAAGCGTATATTTATCCAACATTTCTATATGTCTAACATTAATTAATGCATATCCCTTTGTACTTCTATGCTAACTAGTTAATTGCATATCAATAACAAAAATATATATACGTATATGTACTACTAAAATGTGTTTTAAACTCAAATTTTGGTTATTAAGTCACTAAAATTTTAGGTATTACAAGACGACCTTTAGAACAAGATATGGACACTTTGAGTTCATTGTGATGCCCTTTTGGTTTGACCAATACCCTGGTGGCCTTCATGGATTTGATGAACCGAGTGTTTAGACAATACCTTGACCATTTTGTAGTAGTATTCGTGGATGATATACTAATCTACTCTAAGTCAAAAGCTGAGCACTTAAAACATTTGAGGATCGTGCTAGAAACCATCAGTAGAAACCAGCTATATGCTAAATTCAGTAAGGGTGAGTTTTGGATGGAAACTGTCAAGTTCTTACGCCATGTTGTATCAGCAAAAGGTATTGTTGTAGACCCAAAAAAGGTAGAAGTCATCATTAACTGGAAGCAACCTAAGATAGTAACAGAAATCAGAAGTTTCTTGGGCTTGGCAGGTTACTATAAAAGGTTCATTAAGGACTTTTCTAAGTTGGCATAACCTATGACTAAGTTGACCAAAAAAGGAGTTAAGTTCCAGTGGGATGAGAAATATGAACGGTCATTCCAAGAACTGAAGAAAGATTGACCACATCTCCTATTCTAATCACCCCAACTCCTTATGTTACTTACACATTGTATACTGATGCCTTACTAAGTGGATTGGGCGCAGTCTTAATGCAAGAAAAGCAAGTCATCGCTTTTGCCTAAAGACAACTGAAGGTCCATGAGAGAAATTACCCTACTCACGACCTAAAGCTAGCAGCCATAATGTTTGCTTTGAAAATTTCGAGACATTATCTTTACGGTGAGAAATAAGATCTATTCTCTGATCACAAGAGTTTCAAATACATTTACACCCAGAAAAAATTGAATCTCAGGCAGCAAAGGTGGATGGAGTTTCTTAAGGATTATGATTTTCAATTGCATTACCATCCAGGGAAGGCCAATGTGGTGGCCAATGCCTTGAGTAGGAAGTTCAACAAACAATACGAGGAAAAAGGTCAGATGTACCAGTTGATCGAAGATTTTATGCCGGGAGTGACCCTTAAAGAAAAGGAAGCCTACCTTTACAATATGTCTTGCCAACCGGACCTGTTGCATCAGATCAGAGATGAACAGAGGCAAGACAAGTGGCTCACTCAATTAATTGAAGGAGTTACACAAGTAAAGCATGCTGACTTTAGGTTAGACGCTAAAAATATCCTAAGACTTGGAGAAAGGATTTGTGTAAGTCAGCAAGGACAAAGTAAGCAGGTCATATTTGATGAAGCCCATCAAACTAAGTATACCATGCACCCTGGTGGGAATAAGATGCACCAAAACCTTAGGAAAACCTACTGGTGGAGAGGAATGAAAAGGGACATAGCTAAATACGTCTCTAAGTGCTTAACATGTCAACAAGTGAAAGCAGAACACCAAAAACACTATTGAATGGTACAACCAGTCCCAATCCCTGAATGAAAGTGGGATAACATTTCCATGGACTTCGTCAGTGGTTTACCTAGAAACCAAAGAGGAAAAGATATCGTTTGGGTGATAGTGGATCATCTCACCAAAGTGGTTCACTTCTTGCCAATTAGATCCACAGACCAAGTCAGTAGGCTGAGAGAAACCTATGTAAAAGAAGTCTTTAGGCTTCATGCTGTGCCCAAGAATATTGTGTTTGATAGAGACACTCGCTTTACTTCACAATTTTGATAGAGTCTATAGAAGGAAATGGTACTAAACTCACCATGAGTACGACATTTTACCCTCAGATGGATGGTCAGTCTGAGAGAGTTATCCAAATTTTGGAAGATATGTTGAGGTCTTGCGTTTTAGACTTCAAAAGAAATTGGAGCAAGTACTTACACTTGGCGGAGTTTGCCTATAACAATACTTATTAGGCAAGAGTAAAAATGGCTCCATTCGAGGCTCTCTATGAAAGACCCCGCAAATCACCTACCTGTTGGGCTGAACTTGAAGATCAATTATTAACTAGACTAGACATGGTGGAAGAAACAAACAACCAAGTCAAGCTAATACAAAGGACACTGACTACTGAACAGAATCGTCAAAGAGATACGCTGACAAAAGGAGAAGACCATTAGAGTTTCAAGTTGGGGATAAAGTATTTTTGAGGATTAGTCCTCAGAAGGGTATCAAAAGGTTTGGATTCAAAGGGAAGTTATCTCTAAGGTTTGTCGGCCCCTTTGAAATACTTAGAAGAATCGGGGAATGTGCTTATGAGTTGGACCTACCAAACCAGATGACTTCAGCACATAATGTATTCCATGTATCCATGTTGAGGAAATAAGAACCTGACCCCTCTCACATCATTCACTGGGAGGAAGTGAATATTCAAGATGATGCTACCTACGAGGAAACAGCGATTAGAATCCTTGACCACAAGGTACATAATTTAAGAACAAAGGATATCCCATTAGTGAAGGTACTGTGGAAACATCACGGGATAGAAGAAGCCACGTGGGAACTTGAAAGCAGAATGAAGACCAAGTACCCACATCTATACACGAGGAATACCTATATATGTACAAATTTCGAGGCCAAAATTTTTCTAAGGAGGGTAGGTTTTAACATCTAGAAAATTCATATGAAATTTAAAAATTAATTTAAAGAATTATACCAAATTGACAGATGAAAAATTTGGTAAGTCTTAGTTTAGTCAAATAAGGAATAAAATCAATTTAATGGATTTTTGGAAGAAAATATATGAATATAATGTATACCATCGAATATTATAGCCAAAAATACAAGTATATGTGTAATTTTTTATGAAAATAAGATTAGAAAGTCAATTTGGATTAAGATTTGGCAAAAATCCAAAAGTAGAACATGAAATTCAGCTAATCAAGGACGATGAGATGGCCGCAATCAAAGCCGTGAAATCTCAATTGCAAATTCGTACGGTGTGACTCTGCGTGGGCCAATCTCGACCCTCCGATCTGATCTATGTGCGTGTCTCAAGGATGATCTGATGCGCTAAGATATTAGCCGGTTTATAAACTACAAAAAAAATGCAAAAAAATTTGACGAAAAATTCACCGAAAATTATCGAAAAAACGAGATAAATACCAAAAATTGATTTTTTTTAATTTTGAGAAAAATTCTAAAATACTTATTTTCCTCTTATAATTAGGAAATATGAAATTCTAGATAATTTAGGTGTTTTACTCCAAGAAAAACTAAAAAATTCTATTTTTTCCCCTTTGAAAATCTATAGAAACCCCCTCCCCCCCTAAGCTCTCACTTCCCTCATTCCAAAAATAAGAGTTAAAATTTCCTCTTATTTTCTCTAAGCCTTCTACTTAGCACCTCTTCTCACCTTTCTTTCCTCTCTCTTGTGTGTGAGAAGTTTTTCTCCTGGGTTGGGAAATTAATTTGGGTGATCTTAGTTGGCACTAGTAAGTGGGGGAATTGCTACAGAAATTTCTGAATAAAGCGTCACAAGGTGGAAGTGATTTCTAGAACAGCCTTCTATTCTTATTTAAATGTATGGTATACTCATTGTTTGTGTGTTTTTCACTGAAATCAAAGATTTTCAATTTCCGTTTCAAAATTTTAAAAGTTTCTTTCAGTTTTTCAATTTTGATTCATGTTTAAGTGATTATATCATCCATGCCATGTTAGTATCATGCTTAGGCTTTTAAATTGAAGTATGATGCATGTTTTATGAGTGTTTCATGAATTGATTGTATATATTCTGAATATTTGTTTGATTTCATATTCTGAAATTTATTTTATGAGATCATGATATGAGAGTTAAGCTGAGACGATGGTGATAATAATCACGTACCATCATAGTGGTCAAGGCAACGCTATGGATGTTTTCTTCATATGAGTTAAGTCATATGGTTTTCGGACCTAAGTACTTGAGGGTCATGTACCACAGTACCTTGTGAGTCATCACGTGTAACGGGTTGATGCCGACACGTGCCACGAATGGGTTGATGCCGAGTGGGCCTTGTTTCCTTAGTTAAGAGCATCAAGGGATTAAAGGCCCTTTTGAACAAAGTGTTGTTTGAAACGCCTAATGATTGCAAGTGTTTGAATTATGATTGTGTTATAAGTTTGAATATGAAAGATGGTTGTTTGAAAAGGATCCACTGGGCTATGTGCTTACTCCTTCCTTTCTTATTTTTTTAGGAACGTGAAACTTATGAAGTAGTTGAACATGAATAGTTCTTAGAAAGTTTCTACCTTATTATTTTTAGAATTTTTAAGGGCATGTTGCCCAAAGTTTAAATCTTTTCTACTGAAAAGTATTTTGAAGTTTTTCGCTATAATAATTAGTTTTTTCGAAAAGTTTTGTACTTTCAATTTTTTTTATTATGAATAAAATAGTTTGAACTTCTTTATCTCTTTTAATTTGACTTAATTTTATTAAAGTGAAAATTTTGTATTCTTGAATTTTTATACAAAGGCACGAGATATTAAAAAAGAGAAGAACAAGTGTGTGTCACTTGTAAAGTAATATCGGCCTGACGTTCTAGTTGGTTAAGTCCACTATTAAGAGAATGGTAGTTATGTCCAATGCTTAAAGATACGGGGGTTGGGGTATTACAAGCATGGTATCAGAGCCTAGGCATTAGTTGCTGGGCCAAGAATAGAAAGTTTTCTCTAA
Source organism: Tinospora cordifolia (assembly GCA_030144865.1). Taxonomy (NCBI): domain Eukaryota; kingdom Viridiplantae; phylum Streptophyta; class Magnoliopsida; order Ranunculales; family Menispermaceae; genus Tinospora; species Tinospora cordifolia. The sequence continues at coordinate 1,245 of JAJIYU010020853.1, read as the reverse complement.
TACAAGTATGGTAGCAGAGCCTAGGCATTAGTTGCTAGGCCAAGAATAGAAAGTTTCTTCTAATACCAAGCGTGGTATCATAGCCTAGACATTATTTGCTGGACCAAGAACAAAAAGTTTTCTCTTGTACTAAGTGCGGTATCAGAGCTCAGTTATTAGAAACATTGGGCTCGAATTATAAAATCAAGCAGGGGTTGTTTTTGGGCCTTTGGGTTCTCTATTTCATTACTAGGCCTCTTGTTCTTTCCTCTCAACCTCTATTCTAAGTTAAATTCATGCTCTAGGATCCCTATATGTCTTTAAGCTCAGAGTCATAATCACTTTTCGAATCTCGATCTTGGCACCCCGAGCAAACCAATTAGTTTTCATTCTTTCTTCTTAGATCAACTCCCAAGAGAATTTATCCAATTCAGTAAACTTTCTCTCGTACTCAGCTATAGTCAAGTCCTTCTAATTCAACCTGATGAAGTCCTCTTGTAGCTTCCACAGTGTCATCTTCGCAAAAAACTTTTCATGGAATACCACTTTGAACTCTTTCCGGCTCATCTTTTTAACGTCAATATTTGTTTTAGCAAACATTTGTATTACCATGATTCTAGATTCAGTTTCTAGGTTCTTGATTTATTCAGTGGCCTAAAAGTTCTTCTTCTAGGTTCTTTTTATGCATGGGTACAGGATTTGGTCTCAAAGTAAATAAATAGTAAAGCGTGCATATCACACAATCATACAATCAAGCTAGCATAGCAAGGTTCTAAGCTTTCACCTAAGCTTTCAGGTTCAAGTGTCTCATACCACTCTACCCCTTCCACTTAGGCTTCCACCTAGAACAGAGCTGCACCCAAACAATTTCACAAATTGCTCGATAATTAAGGTTCTCAAGCCCACTATACTCCACTGTCTCATACCAACGAACATAGAGAAATCCGTTCTGCCAGAGTTACCAATTATTCACCACACATGGTCCATCATTCTTCGAGTTCAGGCTTCCTCCATACCCCCGAATTCCAATGCATCCCATACTACATAGAAACTGAAAGATATAGAAGCTTCCCTGTCTCTAGCCTATCCTATCCTAATCAAACAATTTTTTTTTCACACAAGTTTTCGTCTCTAGCCTATGCCCTAGAGATTTATGCTTTTGATCCACTGTGCCACCCCTGGCTACACCACGTTTCTTCCTAGGGTCTTTTTTTGGACCTAGGGTTCAATCTGGTTGACTCACAACCTATGTCTATTCAAGATACC
>JAJIYU010020852.1:0-10245 GCA_030144865.1 Tinospora cordifolia | reverse complement strand
CTCTCTCTCTCTCTCTCTCTCTCTCTGTCCTTCTTTCTCTGACGGAGAAAAGAAAAAAAAAAAAGTTCAAGCAAGAAGACAAAGGAAGAAAAGGGCATTTGGCAATTTTTTTTAGTTCATCTTTTAAAGTTTTTTTTTTTTTTTTCACTGTTAACGGCTTTCCAGCTCTGTCTGCGTCTTACAAACGTGAATGATATTTATGCTTCGTCACACCACACTGTCCCTCACGCCAAAAACAGACCTTCCAATTGCCCATTTTTTGTGTTTCCTTTATCTTTCTCTGTCTCTCCTTCTTTTCTCTGTATCTGTTGCTTTCATCAAGGCCTACAATCTCTCTTGGGTTCATTTGATCCTTCTCATTTAGTCTCTAAATTTCTGCTCATTTGATCCTTCTCAAGATTTCTGGACTGTGTTTTCACTTTCTGTTGCCTTTTTTTTTGGGGGTTTTGAGGAATGCACATTTGTTCTAAACTTCTCTAGATCATTCCAAGCAAGTTTGCTGTCATGGGCACTCGTTAAATTTCGTTTGTTCATGTATAAGTGCCTCTCTTTGCACTTTTTGCCTAACATTTCAAGGTTTCTGGTCCCTGTTTGATTTAGAAGGTTTAGAAATCAGGTTATGATCATGGGTCCTCGTTAGTCTCTTTAAAGTTTCTTTGGATCTTGTTTGCTCTGCTTGATTTAAAAGGTTTAGAAATCAGTTTATGAGCATGGGTCCTCGTTAATCTCTTTAAAGTTTCTGTTGTAAGTCTGTCAAGCTCACCCTGGGAAGATTTGTGAAAAAAGCCATACCATGTAATTGATTATCGAAGTTGTTTCCTTTGTTTGTTTCTTTTTTTGGATAAATTTCTGTTTTTGTTGGGAAATTGGAGTAGTTTTTTTTTTTTTTTTTACTTGAAATTCTTTGATGGGTGTGTACCAATTTGATTATTAAAGAAGGAGAAGCGATGGATCTGAGTTGTTTTGGAATCGTCCGTTAGTAGTAGAGTTCTGGGAATGTGGGAATTGTTCTGCAATTTATTGCTATCTGATCTTCTGAATAACTCAGTTCTTTAGCATACAATGTGCTCAAATATGGAATCCAAGTAAGGTAGAAACACTTAACGATCTGTACTAGATTGCGAGAAATTCCATCTTACTTTTGTTCCTCATCAATTCCAGATCAATCCTTTCATTTTGAGTATCATAGCTTAGACTTACATATACAAACCATTCTTTCTATTCTTTAACATGTAAAGTTCTACAAATATAGAGAATAATTCATCGACTGATTCAAGGGTCGATTATATCCCAAAATTAATGAGGTTTTTCATTTTCGGCTTTTCGTTTTATGAATTCTTCGATGATAAGAATGCCCTGTCCGTAATTTTCCATACTTATCTTAGGTGATGCTTCTTTAGCTTAAGTAATGGCCTCTCGAGTCCCTTAATATTTGTGTTTGGAGTCTTCTTGCACTTGAGTTTGTGTCTTGTATCAGTTGATTGATTGTTCACCAAAAAAAAAAAAAAAAAAAAGGAGAGAGAGAAAAAAAAGGAAGAAAATTTTCAGTACAAAGAAACGAGAAAGGTCATGGAAGAAACGTTTGTGCCCTTCCGTGGAATCAAGAATGATCTTAAAGAAAGACTTATGTGCTACAAACAAGATTGGACTGGTGGATTCCATGCTGGATTAAGGTTTGTGAGCCTGAACATGATTTATGATAGTAGTAGATTCTGAAAAGAGTAGAGACATTCACATTTTCATTATCTGTTGCACATCAGTTTCAGTTTTAAGGTCAAATTTGTGTCATTGCTGTATTTATGATCAGATCTTGTGAAGATTTAGGCCTCATTTGGCTAGTGATTCAGATACAGTTTTCTATATCCGAAAAACAAATCATGGGAAACAATTATTTGATTTTCCAAATTCAGAATATTCAATTTTTAGTTAAAAAACTTGTTTTTCAATGATAAAAACCATTCTGAATTTTGCTTCTTGAATGGTATCCCAAGATTGAAATCATTAAACCAAACAGAGTCTTTGCCTCGCTATTTAATATAAGATTAGCAGATCACTACAGAGTTGACATGTATTTGCTAGAGTCACTGCTTGTGCACCATGTCAATATTTCCATTAGCTTTTGCCTATGAATTTCATTTTCAAGGTCAGGTTTATCATGTTATGATCAGATGGTGAGAATATTTAGCTTCCCGTTCTGTTATCTCAGTTGGCACTTTAGTAGTAGTATTGCAATGGTCTTATTTTTCAGAATCCTTGCTCCCACCACATTCATATTCTTCGCTTCCGCAATTCCAGTTATATCTTTTGGGGAGCAGCTGGAGAGAAACACTGGTAAGTAGACAAGCTGAGATATTCTTTTCGTTCTCTTCCTAATGAGAGATGGCACAATTAAAGTATCTTATTATTTGTTAATATAGATGGGTCTCTTACTGCGGTGCAAACACTTGCATCAACCTCACTTTGCGGTATCATACACTCAATTATTGGAGGACAACCATTGCTTATACTTGGTGTTGCTGAGCCAACGGTACTAATGTACACATTCATGTACAACTTTGCAAAGGACAGACAGGATTTGGGGCAAAAGCTTTTCTTAGCATGGACTGCATGGTAATCTATAACTTCAATTCCCAATGTGTTCAGTCATTGCTATGTTTATATAGAGCATTTGTTTTTTGACAAGAAAATAAGTAATTTTGTTCTCCTCTTGATTTTTCAGGGTTTGTGTTTGGACAGCTCTCCTCCTCTTTTTGCTAGCTATTCTTGGAGCATGCTCCATTATCAATCGGTTTACTCGTATTGCTGGTGAACTCTTTGGCCTACTTATAGCAATGCTTTTCATGCAGCAGGCTGTTCGGGTGAGAATGCTTTACTTTTTTCTGTTCTATTATGGTATTGTTTGTTGACTTATTCTCGATGCCCTTGAGCAAATTGTTAAAAATTAGCTATAATTGATGCCATAAAATTGATGTCACAGTTGAATCCTAGATTCATATATAAAGCCATTTTCAGAGGAACACCCATGTAACGATGTTTAGAATATTTAGGAGTAAAGCTGGATCTTTCCCTGTTGATTGTTGATTGCTAAGTATCATCTGTTTTGCTCACTGCTCTAAAGCTTATGAATTCAATGTTACTATCAGGGAGCTGTGGAAGAGTTTCGTGTACCCAAGAGAGAAGACCCGAATCAGACAGCATTTCTTCCATCTTGGCGTTTTGCTAATGGAATGTTTGCATTGGTGTTGACCTTTGGTCTTCTTCTTACTGCATTAAGGAGCCGCAAAGCTAGATCTTGGCGCTATGGAACAGGTATGAATACTTCTATTTACCTCTATATTTTGCTATAGAAGTGGAATAACAAATGTTCATGGATTGATGAGTTGAATCTCAATCCTAGGTCCATACTACCTTACTTGCAAAGGATACTAAACTTTAATTTTGTAAGCAAATTAAGTAGTTATTGGGCTGCTGATAAATAATGAGTTTTTAAGCTTACTTGTTGACTTTTTAAGTGACCCGTACATGTATGAGAAATAATCCATGAATGTTTATCTCCTTTTTGACCATGTCTGATGATAATGTTTCTAACTGCAGGCTGGCTAAGGGGATTTATCGCAGATTACGGAGTCCCATTTATGGTGCTTGTGTGGACTGCAGTATCATATATACCAGTTAATGATGTTCCAAGAGGCATCCCAAGACGTCTTTTCAGCCCAAATCCATGGTCTCGTGGTGCTTACTCAAATTGGACTGTTGTCAAGGTACCTTTGGCCTTTGGGGCATCCATTTATAACAAACTTTGCGTGTCTTTTTTTTTTTTTTTTTGTGAGATATATCAGCTCTTCCTAGATCTTTGAAGCTGCTCAAATGAAACAGTTTAAGCGATATCATTGCAATAATTTAATCTTCATTTAAGTTATCAAAGAAAAAACAAAAAAAACACAATGCACCCTAATTGTTTGACTCTTCACCCTGGACATACCATACCAGTTTCTAAAGGGCTCCTTCTATTCATGTTTGGTTTACGAACAGGAAATGTTGAATGTGCCAATAGTTTATATTATTGGAGCATTTATCCCGGCCACCATGATTGCAGTGCTCTACTACTTCGATCACAGTGTTGCTTCTCAGCTTGCTCAACAGAAGGAGTTCAATCTTAAGAAGCCACCTTCTTTCCATTATGATCTCCTCTTGTTGGGTTTCTTGGTAAAATATTCAGATTTGGATTCTCATATTTATTACTTGAACTTAATGAAGTTCATCAACTGATTTTTACTTTGCGGCATGTTCAGGTTATACTATGTGGCCTCATTGGAATCCCTCCTTCCAATGGCGTTATTCCACAGTCTCCTATGCATACGAAAAGTCTTGCTACTCTGAAGCATCAGGTAATTTTTTAGGAAAAAGCTCTGTAACTTAATTGATGCTCTTTTCGTTGCTACCTCCTCAATAAAAATTTGCAAGTTAGCTAACCTTTACCTATATTTTCCATTAACATGGTCTGATAATTTGGATCCCTTGATCATCACCACATTTTGCATGAAAGATTCTAGTGAAGAAACATGCTCACTGCTGAAATTTAACCATTTTCTTTTATATTTCTCTAATTAAATGCGGACTTTAATTTTCATGGCAGCTTTTGCGCAGTAAGCTTGTATCAACAGCCCGCCAAAGCATCAAACAAAATTCAAGCTTGGGTCAGTTATATGGGAATATGATGGAAGCATATAATCAAATGCAAACTCCACTAGTCTATCGAACTCCGTCTGGCCTGGTAATATCATAAGCAAAATTCTGATCAATAATTCAATGACCTGGCACTTCAATGATATTATTTTATTTTACAAATAGGGACTAAAAGAATTGAAAGAGTCCACAATCCAGTTGGCTGCAAGTAGTGGCAACATAGACGCCCCGGTTGATGAATCTGTGTTTGATGTGGAGAAGGATATTGATGATCTCTTACCTGTTGAAGTCAAAGAACAGCGTCTCAGCAATGTGCTTCAATCTATAATGGTTGGCGGTTGCGTTGCTGCAATGCCCGTTTTGAAAAAAATTCCTACTTCAGTTCTTTGGGGATATTTTGCCTTCATGGCCATTGAGAGCTTGCCGGGAAATCAATTCTGGGAGAGGATATTGCTGCTTTTCACAGCTCCAAGCAGAAGATACAAGTAAGTTCTTACAATTTATACACACAAACTTTATATGGATTCCAGATGTTGACATTTGATAAAGAGATGAACCTTGTTCTCATAAAGAATCAGTTGATTCTGAAACTCACTCATCCAATGGTTCACCATTTTCATCATTTCATTATTTCTGAATTGTTAACTTGACATTAGAAATTTGGAATTTCTTTGAGGATGCATATGTATCCTTTTGTTATGATTAATGGCATCTATCTTTTTTTTTTCCCTTCATTATTTTCCTGTGCATGATAATGAACTTCTCTAATTCCAATGATTTGTTGAACTAGAGTACTGGAGAAATGTCACGCAACATTCATAGAAGCCGTGCCCTTCAAAACAATCGCAATCTTCACCATATTTCAGACGGTTTACTTGCTTTTATGCTTTGGCATCACTTGGATTCCAATTGCAGGAGTCCTTTTCCCACTTTTGATCATGCTCCTAGTTCCCGTCCGTCAATACTTGCTCCCAAAGTTCTTCAAAGGACATCACCTCCAGGAATTGGATGCTGCAGAATATGAAGAATACCCAGCAACATCGTTCTCCTTAGACGTAAGTTCCCAAAGCATACAAATTCTACATGGCTCCTTCATTACCTTGCACAAGTACTCATCCATTTGCTCAATAATAACACAATGTACAGGATCAAGGTCTTCCAGCAAGAAGTCATATGGAGAGTGATGAGATTTTGGATGATATCATAACACGAAGCCGTGGTGAGATTCGCCATACATATAGTCCCAAGGTGACTAGTTCAATGCCCAGTTCACAAGATAACATGAAGCCCGTCTATAGCCCTCGGGCTACAAGGTTGGCTTACAGCCCTCGAACGGGTGAGGTGAGGCCGGAGCAGAGTCCAAAGAAAGGGAAGGAGCCTAAGAAGAAAGAAACTCCTAGTCCTGGTTTGTCTAGGCTTGGCCAGAGTTCCTCTGGCTCAACCCCAAGTTAATATGAATGAGAAACTTTTTAAGGGTAGTTTGGTATTGTTATGCTCGAGAGGTCTATTTTGTGTGTGTGTGTGTGTGTGTAACTTAGTGTTTGTTATGTATTTTCAGGGTCTTTTGTTCTTGTTTGCGAGTCCCAACTCTTCACACAGTTTTAGCGTTCTGTTTGTTTTGTGTCATTGCTTTCTGTACTGTAGAAATGGTCTGGGCAGGGAATGTACAAGTTGAAACATATAGAAAGAAAAAATAAAACATATCTATTTTTAATCTTTGTTCTTTTGGTCCTCTCGTTGCAAAATGCCTCAAAAAATGTTTTGGGTGGCTTTCCACCAGAAACCCCTCTTTTATATAACAAGTTGTCATGCTTGGCCTTTGACGGGTTGCTCAGCTGCCGTGGGGGTTGAAGCAAGGTAAAGTACTGTACATCATTGGAGCTCTTATTCTGCCTAAGATGGCCAGAGCCATGAACAGAGCTCACCTTACTCTGTCTTCTCAATGATGTTTAGCAGAAGAGTTGGGGATTACAATACAGAACAGCCTATTTCTGAGGTTTCGTATTTTGAGACTTTATGTTCATAACGACGTCATGCTTGTTTTTGGTACTCTACAGAAACAAATCTTGATCGAACCAATATCTGCCTCATGGATACAATTTGCTCATGGCAAAAGAGTTGTTAATTACTTCACATATGCTTGGTTGGTTTCGGACTCTTTCTTGTCATAATTCTCTTGACGGAGAGTGATAAGCGCATGGACCTAAAAAGACCACTTTCTCAAATTAATTAATTAATTAATATATTAATGGAAAAAAAAAAGTATTCAATTAGGTGAATTTATTGTGTGATGTGAAGCTAGCAAATGGGATTATATTATATTTCCAATGACAAGAAATCTTTTAGCAAATCCACTCGTTTTCTCTGTTTCTTATCCAAAAATAAAATAAAACCCAACTACCCTAGACACTATAAGTTGGCTTTTTTGTCAGCTCCATAATTAAATACTCATGAAATTGAATAAATAAGTCCAATTATCAAATATAAAATTTAGTTTTTTCTATTATCTTTTATATTCATCCATGAAACAGTTTTTTTTTTTTTTTTTTTTGTAAAAAAAAATTACAAGTTTGGGTCATCAGCCAAACATTTTGATCATATATTAATTATACTTAGCCCAATTTTTAACAGTAACGCAAAGTTAAGTGATATTAAAATTAAAAAAAAGAAAAGTCAAAACTCTTTAAGAAGGCCAGGGAGATAATTAAAATGGCAAAGGAATCTTAAATTAACTGTTACAATTGTATTTTCTATACATTTATAAGATAATTAGATGATGGGTATCTCAAGGCATGTATTGATGAGATCTAATAATTATAAATGTTGCATCAATTAATTTAGAATAATCATATACACACATAATATTAAAAATAAAAGCTTTTAATTGTAATCTTGATGACAAAATGATCATTTTTCCGATGGCAAGGGAGGTGACCAACCCCCAACATATTGGAAAATCCTTAATAACTATATTATATTATATACGTATATATAATTTTGATAGATTATAATAATATGTCCTTTAACAAATATATATTTTTGTTTACACCCATAATCAAATGTCTAGATCTCTAACTATATTTTTTTTTAAACTCAATTTTTCAAGAAGTTAATGAGACTCACTTCTAAGATTTAATCTTAATTACTTTTGTTTAGGTCAGCAAGGATCAATGACTTACATTCCTCCTACGCCTTATAAGGTATGACCACAAACACTAAAAATACTGTCAATAAATAGTGAAATATATTTTAACAAATTTTTAGTTATTAGTTATACCTTTTCAAGGTTTTTTGGTTTATTAATACAATTATAACCTTGAAATTCTTTTTTTGACAATACTTTTCAAAAATAGTTCAAAGTAATATATACATTAAAAGGGCCAAAAACATTATTTATCTTTTTTTTCTTTTTTTTTGTAAAGATAAATGTTTTGTGGATAGTTTGATGTGCTTTGTATGTCGATAAAAATAAATAAATAAATAATTGTTTGTATTTTTTAAATTGTGGGCAATACATAGGTGGTTAGATGTCTGAAAAGGTCAATGATAGAATATAAGTTTGCCAATGTGTTAGGTATTGCAATAGTTTCATGATCGATGACTGAGTATCATGTTTTCATGGTTTTACTTAGAGAAGGAACTTGCTTTACTTTATTACCTTCGTGTGGTGAAATTCTAGGCTACGCATGATGTGAGTTATTTTGTCCTTTTTAATTTTGATTTTTAATATTTTTTATAATTGTTAAAAATTAGAAAAAATATTTTAAATATTGTTAGAAATAGAATAATGGGTTGATTGGATGGCTTTTCTGGTTAATTGTCATTTCTCAAGACTTGAAATGTCCTAGTGTTGTTCTTGTTCTAATTCCATTCAAGATTGTCGACGGACTACCGATTGATAATAATATAAAGTAATATTATTGTTATGACATTCATCAATCGTCATGATTATTATTATCATAATGCTTAGTTAGATTACTAGAGTTGCCAAATAAACATAAATGAATGTATATTTAATATATATTTAATAACTAGAACATAAGCTACCAACAATTGGTGATGCTAATTGCTCCTCCAATCTACGGTGAAGCCTGCCTGGAACTTTCATGGTTATAACCTCTTCCCTTTGAATTCCAGAATGAGAGGGAAGTTAGCAATGATAGCAGCATTGAAATAGGCAACCCACAAGACGTAAGTACTGTTTGGAACATAGGGTTGATGGATCATACTAGTAACTTTGTTTTATCTACAAAAAGAAGGATATCAAAAGCTAATTTCATGACTCTCACAATACTCTCATGAAGGGGGCTTTCTCTGAACTTACGGTTGATGCTTTTTGCAGATCATATTATGGTGTGGACCTGCCAGCAAGAACAAATGAAATAACAGGAGCTCGTGCCAAACAGTGCCTTGAGGTGGCCAGAAACTGAAGGGTGGCAGAAAAGGTTCTTAAGGTTAGTAACTTACTTGTATTTACGTGAAAATCTCCCTTTTTTTTTTTTTTTCCTTTTGGTTTCAGTCGGTGGGATACAAGAACTTGGCTCCTTTTTTTCTTTTGCTTGTTTCCTTCTCCTTCAGAGATGGTTTGCAGGTTGACAGAAGAAAGTAATGCGTTAGTCCACAAAGAAATAGTAAGAATGTACAGTGAAGAAGGTTTACTTGCTTCAGAAATGTCTTATGAGTTCCCTCAATATTCTGAAATTGATTGGAAGAATCCCGACAAAGCTTTCCAACAGCAGCCAAACAATTAACAGAAACTGATAATTACCGTTTGTTGTGAACATTGAATCATCTCATGCATTGGATTTTGGTATTGCGAGGATAAAAAGTCATCAAAGTTCTATTTTCATATGTACCAACTTGATCTTGTTTCCCAAAATATATTAGATTGCTTGTGCGACTGGCAACCCCACAATACCCAAATGCAAAACTCTGAGATTGAGCAGGGCAATATATGATTAGAAAAGCTATAGGTAAAAGATACATCGTTCTGCCAATTTACAGCAACTCTCACTACAATCTTACTCTTCATCAGAACTTTCATAGGCCAAACCTAATAAGCTTTTTACAGGGTCCTCTTGCTTGTTTTCAGTTTCTATAGCATTCACCTTCCGTAAGGCTTGCTCTTTCTCCACATTGTCTTTGCTTTCCTGACGGTTCGGTGTTTGGGTGCTTGAAACCACTTTGGTTTGATTTCCTTCAGATGGGCTTGATACCCTATGCCTCTTGGGTCTGATCTCTACAATGTTTCTTAGAAGATCTTGTTGCCTTCATTACAATAGTTAAAAAAGAAGATTAGCCACACAAAAGAGTTTTTAAATGAATATATCTACAACAAATAAATAAATAATAATAATAATAATAATAACAACTACAACAACAACAACAATAATAATAACAATGAAAGAAACATACCGGATCCCACTCTTGGGCTTGGGTTCAAGACGAAGAGGCAGAGGCAAAAGTGCAGGTGAGGAGTCCGCTAAACTTGCAGCTTTGTGTCCATTGATTAAGGAAAGAACTAAGACATGGATAGAGGTACAGAAAGCAAAATGTACT
>JAJIYU010020851.1:0-10244 GCA_030144865.1 Tinospora cordifolia | reverse complement strand
TGTGTCACACTAAATACTTTAGCAGTAACACACACACACACTATACATATATATTATAAAATTAAAAGCCAAGCTATATTATCTAGATCTGACATATATTTTAAAGAAATTATAGGTATTTGTAATTACGAGGGTCTTTTATATATATATATATGTACTAAATATCATCATAGAAGAAGGATAACGCTAGAGTAAATAAATTTAATATTAATACTACGAATTATTGTTGTACGCAATTTCGATCTCTATTAAACTGTTTATTATGAAATAAAATTAATACTAATTTTTCAATATAAGAAGTAGTGCAAGATTATTTCTTGTTGATTTGAGTGAAAGGTATCCCACTAATAAGATAATCTAGGTGTCACTCCATTTCCATTTGTACAGATAATCATTTCATTTATTTCTTTTAATAAAATAACTTCCTCCATTTTCTTTTTTATTATCATTTATATTTTGTATTATCAAATCATGTTTTGAATAAGAAATGTTTCAAAAAAAAAAAAAAAATCTAATAATTATGTTTGAAACAATGCAACCATCCAATGGAGACTTATAATGCAGTGCCACTTGGAAGCACATTAAATAAAAAGGAAAAAAAAAAAAAAAGAACTGACAAGTAGAAGTAGACAAAAGCCATAGAGCATTATAGTTACTTTGTGGAATATGTGAACTAGGCCTGTGTGTCTTCCATCCATTTCCACTGCCCCACCTACTCGTTCTGTACAATATCTCCATGTGCCACAGGCTTCAACTCATTGCTTTTGTTTAGGATATCTATTTAAATGCTGCAGATTATATAATAAATACAAAAGCACAAGATAATTGATGGTTTAGGTTGATTTAAACTATTTGTGGATCATCATCAGAACCGCATTGCAATCACTAATAAGTTTATTAATGTTTTATATAATTATATATTGATACATTGGCATCCAATGTGCACGATTCTGCTTGGTTACTTAGAAGTAGAGATTTCTTGAAAGAAGTGAATTGACCTGTTGATCCACCACAAAGTTATAGATTAGGTTTCAGTCACTGTTGCTTGCTTTAAGATTATGAATTTTCAATAGTTTTCTTTTGGAATGTAAATTGCAATTCCTATGATCAGGAATCAGTAATTACAAGTCCTTTCATTAATTAATGCCCTCAATGCTCTCTCTCTCTCTCTCTCTCTCACCACCTTTTATACTATTTGGTAAATCACTTTGTTTGTGGATATCTAACTAATGTTTCCTCAAGAAGTCTCACTAATGGCTTTATTATCAGTTCGAAAAATTCATGAAAAAAGTACCTAAAATGAGATAATCGTTAGATGTTGCGTGTTCTTAACTTGTAAATAGACACCCCTGAAACCCTGAAGAAGTTGATTACCTAAAATGAGATAATTGTTAGATGTTTTGAGGGTGGAAAGACTTTACAATTGAATTCATAGTATTTTCAACCACGGCACATGGAAAATTAAGAGCTTGATAGAAGTGTTTGCTAAAAAAAATAAATAAATAAAAGAAAAAGAAAAAGAAAAAAAAAGAGACCACTAATTTAAAATTCTATCCCTCTTCAAGAGGGGCTTTCCCTTCGTATTCTAAGAGGCTTTGCATTTTCATTTAAAAGGTGAAGCCCTGGTTTACCCTAAGAGGAGAATACCTCTCCTTCGAAGCATTACAATATGACCTCCTAAGTATAAATCACTAGTACAGGTAAATACATCGGAAAAGGTATAAGTAGATGATGTCAAAATTTGTGATATGTAAGTAATTTGTCCCCAAACAAATTTTGAATATAACTTATGTCTTCTTTCCATCTTAATTATAAATATAAAGGAAGCAAAGGGGTGTGTATAAACTTGTCAAAATCTTACAAAATCAAACTAAGCGGATTTCACTATTTTGAATTGGTTTTATTTAATCTAAATCAAACTAAGCCAAATATATGACAAGTAAATAATTTAAAACAGAAATATCTATAGCCTTACCTAACCTTGTTTAAATTGTTGACCAGTCCAGAACAATGCAATTTAAATCAGAACACACACTTGCCAGATTATATCAAATTTTCATATAATAAAATTAGATCAATTTTTTTTTTTTTATTAAAAAGCTGACCTAATCTAATTTGCCCATTAGTAATTTGGTTTCAACTTCTTCTCAATACCCAAACTTCACGAATCAATTACTTTTTATTCTAATTTAGAATTTACCTAAAAAACAAACCAATTCAACACCAACAAATCCATTCTCGAAGTTTCAATAAAAAAAAAAAAAGAGAAAAGAAAAGAAAAGAAAAACGAAGTTCCATTTATTTGACGAACACGGAGTAGATCACAAGGAAGAGACGCTTAGGCGTCATATTCACAGCGGCATCAAACGTACAGTTTTCTTTTCTTGTTCGAGTTGGACCCGAAAACGCGCGGTCATGTATGGACTAGCCGAGAAGTAAAGCCAACGAGGTGGACCCGTGGGTGCAAAATAAGAGAGAGAAAATAGGCGAGGCACACTGTTTGACAGGTGGGTCAGATAAGACATGCTACAGTGTGTTTGAGAATTTGAATAGTCCCAATGCAAACCCGATTTTCCCGACCATTTCTTAATGACGCAATAGTAAGCGAAAACATAAATAAATAAATAATAAAGATACAGGTGTTTGTTTTTTATTTAAATTAAAAAAAAAAAGAAACCCCAGGTATGAGATAAATAAATCTATAGATAAAATAGATATACGGCAAAAACTAAAAAACTGATAAAGACAATGCAATGTCAGAAGCCGTTGGTCATGTCACTCCCCGACATCTCAATAATACGGCAACCTCTACAACCAACCCTACCCGCATTAATCTCTCTTCTTCCGTGATGCCCACGCTCTTGTATATATATATATATATATTTATATGTGTCTATTATTTATTAATATTATTGTGTTTTCCCAAACCTCTTTAACCAAATCACACTACTGGTTGACCTAAGCAAAGAAAGAAAGAAAGAAAGCAAGCAATTGCGTTGTGTTGTGTGGAAAAATAAGTTTTATTTTCGTTTTTTAATATTTTTTAAAAGGGGTTATGGTGGTGGTGGTGGTAAGGCCAAGAAATGAGAAGGGCACGTTATACCAATAATTGATTAAATAGGAGAAGAAAGTGGGGCCAGGGTGGGGGCAAGCAAATTGGGAATGGAGGAATCTTTAATTGCGAAGGTTGCGCTGAATATAAGGACGACCGTGGAGATTTGGATTCATCGGTAATAAATAAGAAAGTAAGGAAATAATAGTAGTAGATTTGTTGGAGAAGAAGTGACGTGACGTTTTCACTTTTGCGTGGTTAGGAGGGAGGGGCAGAAAGTGTGTGTATATGTGTGTTTGCGCGCGATGTGGACTTTGGACACAAAAATTGAAAAAAAAAAAAAAAAAACTTCCAATAAAGAGATATTGGGTCGGGCTTATTTATCGCGATTGCACGGGGAAAAGCAATGGAGATTAAAAGGGAGGCACCAGAAACTAGTTGGCGCTTTTGCGCTCGTTTCCCGTGTCGTCTGGTTTTGATTTGTCTGTTGCACAAGCGCAAGCGCACGGTGTCCCATTCATATTCGTGCGTTTTGTGAATGCTTCCTCCACTCCCAACGCCAACGCGCATCACTCACCATCCTTTTCCCACTCCTCACCTTCACCCTTCTTCACCGTCTACCAAACTATAAAATAACAAACTAACTTACTCATCAAACTTGCCTCTCTCTCTCTCTCTCTCTCTGTTCTTATTTCTTCTTCTGATATTTTCTGAAGGGCGTTAATGGCGGTACAGGCGCAATATCCTTCTAATGCTTTTGGCCCGAGGTAAGCATGCTAATTACTCTTGTCTTCAAGAATCCGATTCCTAAGCGTTTCTTTTTCAAGAGCGGAAGAGGAACGACGTGTTCCACTTTATTTATTTATTTATTTTTTCTCATTCCCTCGGTTCTGATTCCAGGGCTGCTAACAACGTGTTGGAAGGTTTTCAGAAGTTGCAGTACTGTGAGAATCCGAGCGGGAATCTCTTTGCTGTTTGTAACAATTACGGTGAGTTCTTTTGTTGTCGTTATATTTGCATGTTTTGTCTCGAGTTTTATTATAGTGGAACCGTCGTTGATCCGGATTGTGAATGAATTGCAGTCGGGCAGCAGGTCATGAATGGAGCCGTGATTAGCGAACCAGGTAGCGTGCTCACTTGCGATGCGTCTGGATCCAAGAAGCGGAGTAGAGACGCTCAAATGGCTGTTCCTGAGCAGCGTCAACTATTGCAACGGCAACATGTAGCCGGTGAATTTCGTAATGCTGCGTTCTCGACGCGATTGCTCAACTCTTGTGATAAACGATTCGACGATTCTGCCGTTGCTTCTACTAGCGGGAGATCTGTTGGTGTTTCTTCGTCTCTAGATTCACCAATCGCTCAAGATCTCAGTTCTTGCCTCTACCATCATAATCGAGAAACAGACGCAGTGATCCGATTTCAGGTAATTATTATCTGACAATCGTGTTATCGTTTTCCTTAAATGTGTTTCATGTTAATATCCTCTATTTCGTGTTTCTTTCTCATTCTTTCTGTGTGGTTAAATTTTCTTTTCCACAGAACGAAAGGCTACGACTCTTGCTCGATGAGACGCGAAAGAGGCATTACAGATCGTTGTTGGCGATTCTGGAGCGAGAGGTCCTTAAAAGACTAAGAGAAAAGCAGACCGAACTTGACAACGCAAACCAAAGGAACGCAGAGCTTGAAGAGAAAGTGAAGCAAATGACCGCAGAGAATGAAATTTGGTTCAACGTCGCAAGAAACAACGAAGCCATTGTCTCGAGTCTCAGATTAAGCATCGAACAGGTTCTCCAAAACTCGAGTCTAACAAAGGAAGGGTTCGGAGAAAGCGACGGCGTCGGAGGTATTCTTTCCGACGATGCTGCTTCTTGCTGCAATGAGAATGTCGCCGAAGGCAACACGTTCATTGCAGATAAAACGGTTCGAGAGAATCGTGAACTTAAACACCGGAAACTGTGCAAGCTCTGCGGGGGAAATGATATATCCGTTCTCCTGCTGCCTTGTCGTCATCTTTGTCTGTGCAAAGATTGCGAGCCGAAGCTCGAATCATGTCCAATTTGCAATTCTGCGAAGAATGCAAGCTTGCAAGTATTCATGTGCTGATGTTCTCTCGAACGCAGTTATTTTTCCTCGCTATCTTTCATGAATGATATTCCAGCGGCCTAACGATGATAAGCCGAGACGCGGTTGCAGGAATGCCGACCATCGGTAACCGTCGGTGTCCACCATTACGTTTCTTTTATTTTTTTTTTCTTTTTTGTTAATTTCCATTTTTTTATTCCCATGCTCTGTGTGTAATTGTACGGTGAACTGTTGACAATGACTTTTGAGCAAAGACGCTTTGGCCAGGGGACCATTACTGTTCAATGCGTATCGTTCATGCTGTAGATGATGCCTATGGTATTCACTTTTGGGAATTGCTCTCTTTTAAAGATAGTATATTGTACAGATTTTCAATTGCTTTTATTTCTTCGGTGATTGATGCCTTGTTATTTTACTTACCAATTATTTATTTATTTATTTATCTATAGATAGATGCGGTGATTAGGTGGACAAAGTAAATTATAATTTTGTTTCTCTCACCAAGATGATTTAAATTTCATATTATCTATTCTATTCATTGAATTGCAGTTTCTGAACATGTCCAATTTTTGGGGCTCATCATGATATTCTAGAAATGTTGATCTTTTCTTACGCTGAACAGAGTGGATTGTGGAAGGAGTGGCTGAAGAGAGGCGGAATTTGATTGCTTCTGTGGTATGAGTTTTCGACGATGCCGACGTCTGAATCATGACTTCATAAAAGAGAAAATTGGTAAATTGTGAAGGAGAGGGAGGGAGCTTTTTAGTGTTTGGGAGGTTAGAAGCGAAGGGGAATAGTAGTGACTGGTCAACAGCGCATCGCCAATAGTAATGTATATGGCCTTGATTGGCGGGAACGACAACCCAAAAGCTGGCATGGTTATGGCAATATATTCGTGTGATACGGATCGAGTATCCCGCGCACGATCTTATCTTTTTCAGCAGGGAGAGAGTGAGAGGGAGGTGTTTCTTTATGCAGAAAGGTTATTAAACTCGTGGCAGACAATTTTCTCTTGTTCGCGTACCGTGTGCCTTTGTGGAGCCCAAGGCCGAAAGCTCTTAAATGGCCACGCTGCGACTCTCTTACAGTCCCAGAAGATGCCCATTCCCCCATATCTTCTGTTTATAGTAATTAAGACAGGTATTCATAAAAGTAGACATTATCAAGGAAGAAACTGAAAACTCAATTTTTTGAGAAAAAATGTTGGGGCTAAACATATGTTTAATTGTTAATATTATTTATAGTAGTTAATATCTTAAAGGAAGTTAATATCCTCAAAAAAAAATTATGGAAATAATATATAATGGTAATCTACTTCTATTTCCCATTGTAATGGCCAAGTCCTACATTGGTGATTCATCTTCAAAAACTGTAGACTCGTTAATGAATTATATATGGTATATTTTCCTTACACCCTTGAAGTATGTTGCAGAAATTCTTAATTTTCAATTCAAAATACTAATTAAATACAAACACGTGGATACTAGATAACTTGCCTTCTTAAAATATGTGGTGGAGAGGGAACCTATAAGATTTTATTTATTTATTTATTTATTAATTTGAAGTATGTGTCTGTAAGAAACTTATCAGATATGTTTGTATCCGACAAGGACATTGTTGGTTATGTCTCAAGTTACTGACGTCTAGGCCAGCTCGTGAATCTCTTCCTATTTAATATTTTCCATCTAAAATGTTACATAATTCCCTTATTCTTACCCCTAATGATGCTGCTGCTTCTCTGTCCAGTCCATATAATCTCAGAGTTATTTCCAACCATACTGTAGTAATCAGCAATTAAATTAAATATAAAGAAAAGAGGAATGTGATATTCCAGTTACAACGACCATCCATAACATCTCCGTATCACCTCGAGCGGTAAAGAAATCTTCAGAGGGAAAAAAAACAAAAATTAAGAAGAGAACGCACAGATTCAACAGGGCAGTTGATAACTTCATTTCCAGTTGTTTGCAACAATGTCAGCCAAATCAACCACCCTTTGTGAGTAACCCCACTCATTATCATACCAAGCAATCACCTTAACCATGTCATCTCCCATGACCATTGTTAGTGAAGAATCCACAGTTGAAGACACATCAGAGCACCTGAAATCCACTGAAACTAGAGGCTCGTCGCAGACCGATAAGATACCTTGCAGCTCCTTCTCCGCGCTCTCCCTAAATGCAGCATTCACCTCTTCTGCAAAGGTCTTCTTTGAAACTTGCACAACTAAGTCTACGACCGAGACGTTCGGTGTAGGCACACGAAGAGCAATACCATTGAGCTTGCCTTTGAGTGTAGGCAGGACTAGTGCCACTGCTTTTGCTGCACCAGTTGAGGTTGGAACAATGTTTAGTGCTGCAGCTCGTGCTCTTCGAAGATCACGGTGGCTCGCATCAAGAAGCCTTTGGTCACCGGTGTAGGAATGAGTTGTCGTCATGGTGCCCTTTATGATTCCTGCCACGTAATTCAAATGTTCATGATTCACGAAAAATCTTGGTTTTAAATCTAGAAGCTAGAAGCTAGCAGTAATGCTTACCAAACTTTTGATCAAGGACCTTGACGAAGGGTGCGAGGCAATTGGTGGTGCAAGAAGCATTGCTGATGATAGGTTCATCAGGGTCGTAGGTTTCTGCATTCACTCCCACAACATAGGTGGGGATATCACCCTTCCCAGGAGCTGTGATAATCACCTTCTTTGCACCAGCCTTAATGTGCTTCCCTGCACCTTCCCGATCAACAAATACACCCGTTCCTTCAATCACCAGATCAATTTCCAAATCCCTTGAAAAACCAATGCCCCGAGTAAGAATAAGTTGCTGTCTATAAAGGGTTTTCTAATTACTTAGCTGACAGCAAAGACTTTATTAAATTACTTACTTCCAAGGGAGTTCGAGGGGGTTACGGTTGGACACGACTTTGATCACTTTCCCATCAACAGAGATGGCAGCATCACCTGCTGGCTTGACATCAGCGTCAAAGATGCCAAGGGTGGAGTCATACTTTAGGAGGTGAGAAGCTTGCTTCACACCGCCAGAGTCATTGATGGCAATAACATCTAGTGGAGAATTCTCCCTTCCATGCCAACACCTCAAGAAGTTCCTGCCTATCCTCCCAAACCCATTGATTGCAACCTTCAGCTTTGCTTCAACTACTCCTCTCTTGTAACCACTCGCGCCAGTCTTCACATTACAGAAACAAGAATTATGGTTAAATTCAATCAATTTTCTCAACAATATGTTTGTTGCATCAAACTTGTTAAGGTTTGCCATATAATTGTAAAGGAAATAAAAAAACAAACAGAAAATTCACTGTCTTTCTGCCTGGTACACTGCCAAACATCCTTGGAAAATTTTCTTTTAGGTGGTTTAGTTTAGCAACATTAATTATATTTGCAAAATTCTCTCTCAAGAAAGAAATGCACCAATTTGGTTACGTTTTAAGTCCTCAAGAATGATATATTGCATATCCAAGTAATTCAATCAACAATATGTTATTAATTATCAGCTTCTATGCTAAATCTCTACGTATTTTACCTAGCAAGCTTCATAAATAACTTGTAGAGAATATAATCGCACATGGCTTATATGCAGGTGTAACATTCTTAATTAAGGCCTGACTCATGAGCAGTGAACTTGCATGCTTTAATTTACTAATCAACAAGAAAGGAATTTAACATTCTTCATTAAATACAAGTGTAAACCCAGTTAATCTGGAGTTTGAAGGTCCAGCACTCCTCCAATTAAGACGGGACTGATCTAATTAACATTCTTAATAATATGGTACATACCACTACATTCCATGATTGCTAAAGCATCTCTGGTTGTATAAATTACACAAACAGAGGAACAGAGCACGAGACTGAACACATTGACACCTACATATAAATATATATATATATGTGTGTGTATGTATGTATGTATGTATACTTAGCCAAGCAGATGAAACTCAAAAATAAACAAATAAATAATATAAATAATCAGCTGCTCTAACAGTAAATTTACGGGGTGGCTAATGTAAGAGTACATTACATTGAAGAAATTGTAAAACATTGGTTTCTTGAATGAAGCAGACTATGCAGAAGGGAAGAGAACAACTATACTCACTGCAGATGTCTGGAATGCAATGACTGAGAGAAGATCATCAGAGGATTTTCTGAAGGGAAGAGAATTCGAAGAGTTGCGAAGGCCACAGAATTCTCCGAGTCCCTTGCCATTCACCTGCACATGACATTTATATATACATATAATTTGACGACAAACGCGCGCGCGCGCATACACAAAAGTGCACAGACAGACATAACAAGCAAAGTAAAGAATGAAAGCACTAATACAAGTAAAGAGAGAAGTTGTACAGATGAAGAACCTGAAGAGCTGGGTTGGCCACGGAAAGAGTAGCCGAAGCCATAGCGCTGGAGAGAGTAGAGAATTGGAGAATTGGAGAGTTCGAAGCGGAAGAGAGAACTGGGAGGATTGGGTGATAAAAAGAGATGGATGAGATAATGGATAGCCTTTCAATGAATGAATGGCTGTGGTTTCACACTTACTTCGTATGTCTTCCCACCACACTATTTTCTATCGTCGATTCACACACTCTCATTCCAACTTCTTTCATCTCACAACCTCTTCTCTCTTCTCTTTCATGATTTTGTTGGGCCTGGGCTGATTGCAAGGTTTAATGTGTGGACAAGGAAGGAATATCAACGGGATATTCCACATTGACGTTGCAAGCCTTTATTTACAGTTTCACTGTTGTACTCTCATGTCTTTTGTTTCTTGTCTGGAGCGAAGGCTTTGCACTTCTTACTTAGGCACCTTAACTCATCCATCTCATCCTCTCCAATTGACGAATCGTGGCCTTCTCTCAGGTGAATTGGGCAGTTGGGAATGATCTCCATGGTCAATTGCAAACTGTACAGGTACTTAGAACAAGTAAGTCTTTTCACAACTACCAAAGATTTTTACTTGAATCGACTTCTTACGCTCCTTTCTTATAAAGAAATATGTGGACATCAAATGACAAGTCATGCTATAACATTTTTTGGCCACTAGATCAAAATAATTCTCAATTCTTGGAGAGAACCCTTATCATCAATGTCGTGAATTATTCTTAG
>JAJIYU010020850.1:0-10265 GCA_030144865.1 Tinospora cordifolia | reverse complement strand
ACTAGCATGATTTTAAGATGATTTTTGGAACCATTGCACTACTTATAACTGTTTTTATACTATGTCATGCTTTCGAATGTCATATCGTTTTATTGCTCATGCATACATGCACTGTTTTGGAATATTGGTTGTGGTTGACATGTTGATTTTTCTACTCACTGAGCCACGTGGATTTTAGGCTCACTACTCTATTACCATTTTAGGTTCTTCAGTGGCGGACAAGGGAAAAGGCGTAGTGATAGCCTGATTCCCTGACGATTCTTGTCCCAGTTTCTTTTTGGTTTTCTCATTTTCCTTAAGGTTGGTCATTGTTGTACTATTCTAAACGATTAAGTATGTATTTTGGACAACTTATGTAAATGAAATACTTTCGTTTGCATTATTGCTTACTTTGGTTTTAATGATTCCAATTATTCTAATATCGTCCCATCACAAGAGGGTTGCAAAGATGGCTTAACAGCGGTTGGACGAACTCGTCTTGGTGAGAGAGTTTCGTCAGGCCGCTGTGTCGGTCGGGCCGCCCTTGGCTCTGAGAAGGGGTCCCGACAAAAATAGATGGATATAAATTTATATATTTGTACGAACTATGCATGTATAAATTAATTTAAATTAAATTAGTTATTGAGAAAAATAATTATTGTATTAAAGAAATAATTTATTAATGTGCATAAGGTAAGAGATGTGTGAGAAAATTAAATTAAATTAAATTATTTATTAGAAAAATTATTTTTGTATAAAAAACTAATAATTTAGAGCATGTGCATTGGAAGATGGGTAGAAAATGTTATTTGAATAATATATATATATAATTTGGAAGTGAATATTAGTGGCATGGAATGAAATAGTATGTATACGCATATAATAACATGGCCATTAATATGAGTATGGGAAATGAAACGAAATTTTATTTTATAGGCAATATATATATATATATATATATATTAATGGCTTAGGTGTTAGGTGGGCACAAAAATCAGATTAAATTATAATACTTAGATGCATGGTGATTAGGAGGTATTAGGAGGGCAATTTGGTAAATTGACAATCTATATATATACATATATACTAATTGTGGGACAACTACTCATTTTCTTATATCCCTCAGCTCGTTCTTCTATTTTGCAAGTCCAGAACAAAAAATTTGTAGAAAAAGGGATTGAGCCGAACAGAGAGGAAAGAAAGAAAAAAGGGAACATCCATTTTTTCTTCGGATTTAATGTGCAGGTAAGTTATTTCTCTCAATTCTTGTTATAAAAATGCTAAGTAAGCCATGTACTACGATCTTAGGGATATAATTTTGACTATAGATAGTATTTTAAGGTAGTATCCAAAAACTAAATATTTTCTCACAGTGAGTAAAACTCAATAAAAATTATATCAAAACATTCATGAGAATAAGTAGATCATAGATATATGGTTAGTTTTTGTCCATTTATCCTGTAGATCTTAAAATAAATACTCAAAGTTTTGTAACCTTTGGATAAGTTTTTGGGTATGTTAAACCTAAATAAAACTTTGATTGAAACTCATAGGAATGTAGAGAATGAAAATACATACCTATCAACACCAAATTCGTAAATTTTGGATATCAAATAAATTTTTGATGAATGATTGATCATTTGAATTATTTATGAAAATTAGGAAAAATCAATAAAAATATATTTGGATAGCCTATTTAATTTATTTGATGCTATAAAAATATGGTATTTGAGTAGAAAATTAATTTTAAAGGTTATTGAGAATATTCGAGCTAATACGCAGTCATACGTGAAGTCTAATGTACGTATGTGATTAAATATAAAAAGTAAATAAGTTAGAAATTCTTAATAAAAGTAAATTTAATGTGATTTGTGGATATAAATTGTTTCTATGATAAACCAATTGCGGTAAATTACAACCTAGATTTTGGGAATGGATATTAGAAATTGGTTGGACAGTAATTTTGGTGAATAATGATTATTTCTGGTATTATGTGAATGGTGATATTATGTCAAAACCGTGATTTTTTTTATAAAATGAGAACTAATGCAAATGAAAATGTATATATTATATGAAATAATGAATTATATATTACTGAATTTTATAGTAAATTTGGAAGTGACTGACTATCATACTAAGAAGTGAAATACGTGCTCAATGGAATTAATTGTTGGTATTATGTGAATATTTATTTATCTTGGTTAATTATATAGCATTGTAGATATAAAATGCATTTGAATGTAAGCATGCTACTTGTATTAACATATTTGCATTTGGTTTGAAATTCATGAAATTTTATTTACACGATAGCGTGTTTTGGATTTGCAAGAGCATATCTAAAATGCGATATCATTTTGATGGATTGAGCCTTGGAGAATAATACTTCTTATGTGATAATTCATGTGGGATTGAGCCATGAGAAGTATCTGCCTTTCTCTATGTGATAGTCCTCAAAATGGTTGTGGAATAGGTGATAATTAGAGGTACAATCTACTATTGTCCAGGCCAGACAAGAAGTAAGACTAACTCTACTTCTGAAGGATGTGGATGTGCATGTATTTTGTTAAATGATGCATTGAAAATAGTATAATCACTATGTTGAATGCATGTCTGTATGACTTGAATGTGCATGATAAACTTAAATGTTTTATTTAATTTGATTTTCTACATGATTATTTAAATGCCTCAAAATGTCATAGATAAAGACTATTCACTGGGCATGTTGCCGCTCACTTATTATCTTTAATATTTCAGGAACAGATACGAAAGGGAAGAGGCTAGCACAGGAAAAGTAGTAAGCTCTTAAGTTACTATTGTGTGCATAGGTTTAATTATTTTGTGGGCTGTATTTTTGTATACTTATAGTTATCACTGCATATATAATATCACCAGAGGGATTTGGATCTGTTTATACTAGTTAAGAGTATGGAACATTGTAGCTTATGAATTATGAGTTATGATTGATGATAGCATGTGAAACATTATCTATGATGGACTTATAGATTGATAATATGGTTTATCAAGTGTGACTACTCCTTTGAGATAAGTTGTAGCATCTCGAAAAGTTTATATGAAATTTGAGTTTTCACTTAGAAAGGTATACAGAATTGACGAATGAGAATTTTCGCAAGTCCTAGTTAACCAAATGAGGAATAAAAAACTAATTTAAGAGAT
This sequence comes from Tinospora cordifolia, assembly GCA_030144865.1. NCBI lineage: Eukaryota > Viridiplantae > Streptophyta > Magnoliopsida > Ranunculales > Menispermaceae > Tinospora > Tinospora cordifolia. The sequence continues at coordinate 7,112 of JAJIYU010020850.1, read as the reverse complement.
TTTTGGAAGAAAAAATATGATTATAATGCATAATATGGGATATCATAGCAAAAAATACAAGGATATGTGCAATTTTTTTATGAAAACAGGATTAGAAAGTCAATTGGGATCGAGATTTGGAAAAAAATCTAAAAAAAAGCAAGAAATTCGGTTGAAAAATAAAAAATAAACTCAAAATACTGTAAACGGTAGATCTAGAATCTAAATCATGATCTGACGGCCACGATCAGAACCACATATACGCACGAGAGCACTAGATCGTCACGATCGAACGACCAGAGATCCAAGTACGTGATTCGAGGACGATTGTGCGGACAAAACGAGATTCGTTGATCGTGAAATCAGATCCGCACACCGTGATCGAGGATCATCAACGGTCAAGATCGAAGCCGTGTTGAGAGATCGCGAACAATGCTGCGCTCGAGGACCATCAGACGGACCAGATCAAAGCCGTGTTATATAATCGCGAACAGTGCTGCGCTCGAGGATCATTAGACGGTCCAGATTAAAACCGTTTTGATTAGATCACGATCGTTTATGCGCTCGAGGAAATCCAACGGTTGAGATCAAGAATCTGGTTTCTGTTGATTGATCCGAGATTAATCTAACGGCCCTGATCGAATTCGAACACGTGTTTCGAGGAAAATCCTAGGAACCAGATTAACAGATCAAAAAATTAAACGAAAATTTTTGAAAAGTAATGAAAAATAAAAAAAAATATCCAAAATTTTTGAAAAATAGTTTCTAAATTTTGAAAAATATTTTTAAATTTTAAAAAATTCTGAAAAATACTCATTTTGCTCCAAAAATTAGAAAGTGCTAAATTGTAGACTAATTAGATGTTTTACTCTAGGAACAATTCAAAACTTTCTATTTTCTTTCCTTGGAAAACCTATATAAACCCTCCTAGGCTTATAATTTCATTCATTAAAAAAAATAAGAGTTGAATGCTCATCTTGTTTTCTCGAAGCCTTCTTCTTGGCACCTTTTCCCATCTTTCCCTTCTTGTGTGTGTGAGAAGCTCTTGAATTGGGGAATTAAATTGGACGATCTTCATTGGCAGTAGTACGTGGGGGGAATTGCTGTCGAAATTTCGGAAGAAAAGCGTCACAAGGTGGAAGTGATTTCTAGAACACCCTTCTGTTCTTATTTGAATTCATGGCATGCTCATTGTTGTGTGTTTTTTTACTGAATTCAAGGATTTTCAACTTTAGTTCTAGAATTTTAAAATTTTATTTCAGTATTTCAGTATTTCAGTTTTGATTCATGTTTAAGAAATCATATCATCCATGCCATGTTAGTATCATGCTTAGACTTTTAAATTAAAGTATGATGCATGTTTTATGAGTGTTTCATGAATTGACTGTGTATATTCTGAATTTTAGTTTGATTTCATATTTTGAAGTTTATTTTATGAGATCATGATGTGAGAATTAATCAAAGACAATGAAGATAATAACCACGTACCATCATAGTGGTCATGGCGTCACTATGGATGTTTTTTTCATTTGATTAGTTTACTGGTTTTAAGACCAAAGTACTTGGTTGGTGGGTAAGTTCCCTTTAAGTCCAAAAGTCAAATGAAATTGGCTAAAAAAAACTATATTTTACTCTAAGGAGGTACTTTGTTAAGAACATCAAGGGATTAAAGGCCCTTTTGGTTTGAGACTCGACATAAACAAATTATTGTTTGAAACGCCTAATGATTGCAAGTGTTTGAATTATGATTGTGTTATGAGTTTGAATATGAAAGATAGTTATTCGAAAAGGATCTACTGGGTTATGTGCTAACTCTTCCTTTCTTATTTTTCAGGAACATGAACCCATGGAGCTGTTGAATATAGATAGTTTCTTAGAAAGTTTCTACAGTATTATATATATATTTTCGAATTTTTTGGGCATGTTGCCCAAAGTTTTTTTTATGTTTTTCTACTGAAAAGTATTATGAAGTATTCCGCTTTAACAATTAGTTTTTTTAAGAGTTTAGTACTCTCAATTTCTATTATGAATAAAATAGTTTGAATTTCTTTATCTCTTTTAATTTGCCTTGATTTGATTGAAAATTTTGTATTCTTGATTTATATACAAAGGCATGAGATATTGAAAAAGAAAAGAACAAGTGTGTGTCGCTTGTAATGTACCACCAACCCAACCCGCAGTTTGTTTAAGTCCACTGTCAAGAGACCGGTGGCAATGTACACTACTTAAAAGATACGGGGGTTAGGGTGTTACATAAGTCAAAATTTTAGAGGAGACTCTGTAAAAATATTTGTATGGATTTCAGTAATATTGAGTGTAAGAGGCTGACATAATATTATATACATAAATGTAGCATAAGTGGTATTATGTGTCAGTCGTGACATCACTTTTACAAAGTGGGTTGCGGCATCCTAGGTAAGGGATACTTGTTCTTCACTGCTGCCTGGTTCAGCTTTCAATAATCAACACAGAGTCTCATAGATCCATCTTTCTTTTTCATGAACAGCACCGGAGCTCCCCAAGGAGATTCACTTGGTCTGATGAATCATTTCTCTCAAAGTTCGTCTAGTTGAGCCTTCAGCTCGATCAGTTCTATTAGTGTCATTCGATTTGGAGGTATAGTTATGGGATTGGTTCCAGGGTGGAGTTCAATCTTGAACTCTATATCTCTAGTTGGTGGTAATGGGGATAAGTCATCAGGGAACACATCTTCATAGTCTTAAACTACTTCTAGGCTTTGGATATCTTTTTTGTCCTTCAGAGTCCTCTTCTAAGAGTTTCTCAAAGTCATCCTTCTACTTTAAGCAGTTCATGTGACATCCCGGCTCTAGGTTTTCCTCTCTCTTTATCCGTGCAACAAGTTGTCAGGGCCGCGTGCGCTCATCCAGTGGGAGACACCGGGCTCGGGTCGTTCACTCTAAGTAGGGGGCCACGTGCGGTTCATTCTCATTTTGTTTAGCTCATGCTTCAAAACCTTTCTTTCAAATAAGTCATGAAATTGATTTAAAGTACATAATGAACATTAAAATGTCAGTTCCTTGTTCAGTAAAATGAGATTCATTAAGAAAATGCATGTAGCGGTTCTAAATACTTACAAAATCCATATTGAAAGCATATGTAACCAAATGGAACACCTTGTAGCAGATACAAATTTCAAAATCAATTCTAAAACATAGTATGAAGATATAAACATGGCCCAATGGGCCTAAGTCCTAAAACATTTGATTTACATGTGAAACAATTTAGAAGATGGAAGACACGTGCCCAATTCAAATTATTTACAACCAAAAATGATAAAACATTAAACCAAAAAGAAAATTGTGACCGCCTCCCAATGAGGTCTTCTACCAAAATAACGGCCTCACATGGCCAATCTGCTCCTTTGGTATCAATGATCACCTATAATAAAATAACGGGATGAACTTGAGAGCCCAGTGGGTCATCCTTACACCTTGCTAGCATTATACAAACTAGAATACAAGACATGCAAACACTTTCATTATGTTAGGACATTTCAAACGCTATATTGGTTATTTTATTGTATGCAAGACCGAAAGAGCCCTATTTTTGGTGTCCTCATGTGGTCCGAGAGTAAATCCAGGGGTAACGCCAGAGGCCCAGTGTTGGCAACCCCGCAAATGTACGGGATCGCGATAGTAAGAATTGATGAAGATCGAGTATCATCCTCAGGGAATGGAACTTCAGTCAACTATCTCAAATCTCAATCTAATGTTAGCTTTCCTTTTATAAGGTACATAACAGGGTTTAATGCGTTTTAATCTAAATTAGAATTTAAGCAACTAAAAGAAATAAAAAAATGTTTCAAAAACTAAGTTGAATAATTATCTAGGATAGTGAATTCTTTTGCTCTCGCCTTTAATTTTTATTCCAATTAATTAAACCCCTAGTTATGTAGGTTCTAGCACTATTCATCAAAGCCCTCTCCCGATGTACCTTAACACCTATTAGCCTTGTTCCCTAATAACCTCTCCCGAGGCACATAGTTAACAATCTAATGTTTTACAAACAGTAATCACGTGCAACCTCCTAAACAATTGACTTCCTCTTGGTCAATCAATTAATCTAGGTTTATATTATGAAAATCTAACCATTAAATTCCTCTTCTGAGTTAATTTAATGGTTTGAGATCATAACGTTCATGGCCAGTAAACATTAAGCATTAAACACACATAATATAAAACAATGCATCAAAATTAGTCAATTGGAATATGAAATCACAGGTTCATACATCAGAAATTCACATCCTAGACTTATAGATTAACTAGCCTGACATTGTATTAAAATCAAAGATCAAAGAATAATGAAAACAAGGTAACATACTCAAAACTCTAGCTTGATCGTCACTTCTTTGTGTTTCTTCCTCTTTTCCTCTGTTCAGCCGTCAAACTTCTATTTTCGGAATCCAGAATGTTTAGACCATAATCTCCTTTTCTATTTATAGGCCCACACTAAAAAAACCCTAAAAAAATACTGTAATTAATCTTATTACTGCGATCAATACCATGGTAGTCCTCGTCTCTAGTTGAAAACACAAATTTTTGGCATTATGTAGACTACAGTTAGTGCTTTGTCATCATTTTCTTCATAAAATTCATGTTCTCGTTACTGCGGTCATTGGTTTGATTACTGCGATAACTAGTGTGACTTGTTTTTCTGCGGTTTTCTGTCTTTTCTCCAGTTACCTCAGTTATTCATTCTTGTACTGCAGTAATTGGTTACTTTTCCTTGTTTTTAGCCCTTCTTTGCTTCTTGTGTGTTGTTATTTTTTATTCTGGTTCATTCTAACCTATAAAAACACTCAAAACCTTTCTTGGATATTATATTCACATAAAAAATGCTAGAAATAATATTAATCATGCTAATATGCAACTAATCATGCAATGATGCTCTAAATGCATATGTAACTAAATATAAACAAATACATTAAATTTCCTATTATAGTCATGCAGATTATACATAAAATACCTATAGTATAGTTAGTTTGTTATGCAACTAACAACCAGTTACCTCTTGAGCCCACGATCTAAGGATAAAAGTCCACAATGACTCTCCGTCCAAAAACACAATCAGTTGTCACAGTCAAATTGGGTAGGGACACCCACGATGACGCCCAAAGGTCGGCCATTGCCTCGATATGTGGAATTATTAGTTTTAATTTAATTTTCTTTAGCTGCACATTCCATTCCAATTTACATATGGTCATCATATGCAACATCTTAAAGTAAACAAATTGGGTATGTTTGATGTTGATGACCCTGCAAGTGTACGAGATCGCAATAGTAATAACCGGTGAGATTGGATATCGTCCTCAAGGAACGTATAAAAATCAACTATCTAAAAGCCCAATTTACTACCAATTTAAACTTTATTAAAGCTACAAATTCGATTGATTAAGAATTAGAATTAAATTTCTGAAAAGAGTCAAACATAAAACTGAAAAGTAAATTAGTGAAAACTCTTTAGATTAAGTTATCTAGGATAGTAAACTTTTTTATGATCACCTTCAATTCCTATTTCAATTAATCAAATTTCTTTGTTCTGTAGGTTCTAGCACTAGTCATCAAAGCCTTCTTCCGAAGTACCTTAACACCTATTAGTCTAATCACTAATACCCTCTCCCGAGGCGTACAGTAATTAGTCTAATGTATTAAACACAATTATAACATACAACCTCCTAGGAAATCAACAACCTCCCGATCAATTGATTGATCTAAGTCTATAATTTGATTTTCAGAGTATTAATCCTCTCTCCCGAGTTAGATTAACATTCTATAATCATTCCTTTTATGGCCAGTAAAAAGAAAGCATTAAGAATCCAAATTATAAAACAAAACCTCAGAAATAGATTAATCAAAATAAGAATATCAGGATTCTACAATCTAGATTTACATCCTAGACTTAAAATAAACCTAGCCTGACATGATTAAGAGTTCACACATCAAAGAATTTAGATCATAAATAAACATACTCAAATCTTGGACCTTGATCTTCAATTCTTCTCCGACTTCTCCTTGTTCTCCTTTATCAGCCTTTTTTCTCTAGAAATTTTTCGTTCTCAAAATAGATAATCCTCCTAAAACCCTACTACAATAACCTGATTATAGTATTTCACTAAAGAAAACCCTAAAATAATAAAACATGTCTACCGACCGCGGTCCATAAGTATGATAAAAAACCCGAATATGTGAAATCTCTCGAGCGACCGCAGTCCATAAATGACCGACCGTGGTTCACAGAGAGATGTCGTTTTCTTCTCGTTCCTTGTTTCGTCTGCCGCGGTCGGATGTCATTTTCTTCTCGTTCCTTGTTTCGTCTGCCGCGGTCGACGTTGCCGACCGCGGTCATTAGTGACTTTTCTTCATTTTTGGCCATTTTCAACTCCTCGCGTGCTCCTATTCCCATTCTAGTTCATTCTAAACCTGCATAAACACTGAAAACCTTTCTCGGACATTATATTCATATAAAAATGCTAGAAATAACATTAAATCATGCTAATATGCAACTAATCATACAATAATGCTTTAAATGCATATTTAACTCAATATAAGCAAATACACTAAATTTTCTATTACACTAATGCAAATTATACATAAAATACCTATAGTATAGTTAGTCTACTATGCAACTAACATGTAATACCAACAAATTTCGGTGTTGTAATACTCGAAATTCGAAAAGAAAAAGAAAAAAAATTTAATTTTTACTGTTACTATTCAAATATACGGTTATTGTGCACAAATACGGTCACTATTTTGTCGGCAGACAAAATTGGATTCGGCGGGTTACTGTAGCTACAGTAACCGCTACTGTAGCTACAGTAACAAACTATTCACAACTGTGCGGTTTTGTCTTTTTCTGCCAGAAAATTCTATATAAACCCTCCCTCATTCTGAAAATTCATTCCAACAAAAAAGAAAGAATTTCCTTGCTTATTCTCTTCTCTTCTCTTGTTCTTCAGCTGTTTTAGACAGCAAATATAGTAGTAGGAAGGGAAAAACCCTAGTTTCTGCATAGCAGTAGTGAAGATCTACTATTGGGTGCCTCCTTTGAAGCAGTAGGAAGGTGGTTCTGATCAGAGCAGGTATAATCACTCTGCTCTAGTCTTTATTTAA
>JAJIYU010020849.1:0-10256 GCA_030144865.1 Tinospora cordifolia | reverse complement strand
TATATAATGGGTTGTAGATACATATTTATATAGTAAAAATTTCATTACTATATAAGGGTGATATGATTTTGAGCAAAGAAATATAATATAATATAAAGGTAAATATGGTGTATTGGTTATTTAGATAATAAAAGAAATATGTATGGATAACAATTGAGAGTAAAGAAAAAGACAAATGAAACAAATGACATGGTATATTTGGATAATTAATGGGATGTACGGATGAAGTATTTGGTTAATATATATAAATGAATGGTGAGCATGTTTTACAAATTTCAAATGGGGCGATTGGTATTTTGGTGAGAAGGAATGAAATGATATGGTAGGATGGGAGTTGGATAGTTAAGTGAGAGGCTTAAAATCCTATTCGTTACTATATAGGTATGGAGCCGTGGAGAATTATATACATATGAAATTGGATGATTAAAGTGGTTATCTACATATAATAAAGTGGCCATTAATTAAATGGTGGGAGATGAAAATGGCGGAGTTGGCTTAACGTATGCATGAGTTGAATGAATAAGTGGCACGTGATGGAGAATTGGTGGATTTGCTCTAAAATCTCATTCTCTCATTTTATCATCATTTCCAGAACAGACAACAAATTTTATCTCTAGAAAAGACCACCAAACCAAACAGAGAAGAAAGGGGAAGAAGAAAGAAAATCAAATTTTTTGCAATAGATTCAAAGAGTAAGTTAGTTATTTTTTTTAAATTCTAGTTGCAAATATGCTATGTAAGTCCTGTATTTCGATTCTAAGGGTGTAATTTTTATTGTGAGTGGTGTTTTATATCTGTACTCAAAAATTGGGTATTGTGAGTAGAACTTAGTAAAAATTATACCAAAACACTCTTGGTAATGAGCAAATTCTAAATATGTGGTTAGATTATGTTAGTTTGCCCTGCAGATTTTAAAATAAATACCCAAAGTCTTATAACCTTTGAATGGGCCTTTGATGGTGTTAAACCCCAATAAAGTTTAATTAAAACATAGAAATGTAGAGAATGAAAATTTGCATCCATCGATACCAAAATTGCGAATTTTGGATATCAATTAAAATTTTGGTGAACAATTGACTACTAGGATTCTTTAATAAAATTAGAAATATTACAATTTAGAAACCTATTTCTTTATGAGAAATTCACATTTGCCATATGTAATTATTATATTTATATTTATCGTTGCAAATTATTTTTATAAATCATTTGGAAGATTTTTGAACTAAGAATTGGAAGCACAGAGATATAATAGTTCATTTTATTTATTTTGAGCTACAATTAGTTGAAATAAAATTAATTAAATTTATTAGAGATGTGAAGAACAGGTTAAACTATTCGAAGAGCTCCAAATTATAAATTAGGGCATCTGGGAGCTCATAATTAATAGGTTTAATTTCTGAAACCTGAAAATCCTAATAAATAATTATCTGTGATTATAAATGTTCTATTTGGATGTGGTTGTAGATGAATGGATGTTGAATATCGAAGTTCAGGGAGTTGTGGAGATACAGAGAAATTATTTATATTTTTTAATTTGCAAATTTAAATTCTAAAAGCAAATCCTAGCAGCAAGTGACACAAGGGAAATCCATAAATTTCAAGTGGGAAGGATTTCCTTGCTCATTAATAGTATGTAAATTTTAGATTCAAAAGAAATTTCGTCTTCAAAATTTGTACTAATTCACTCGGACATCATTCCATTAGGTACTTCTATTGAAAAGGTCTGAGGACTTAACCATCATCTCGCTTTCCAGCTCCCAAGTAGCCTTTTCTGCTCCATGATGTTTCCATAGGACTTTGACTAAGGGAATGTCCTTCGTTCTTAGGCTTTGCACTTTGTAGTCAACGATCCTAACTGTTGTTTCTTCATAAATGGCATCATCCTGGATGTTTATCTCTTCCTAATAGATTATATGTGAGGGATTGGATTCATACTTTCTTAGACGTTATGTTATGTACTAAGAACATGCGGGTTGGTAGGTCTAGCTCTTAAGTGCAATCTCCAATTCTCGTAAGTATTTCAAACGAACCAACGAATCTGGGCGATAGCTTCCCTTTATACCCAAACCTCTTAATTTCTTTCCTAGGACTTATCCTCAAGAACACTCTCTCGCCTATTTAGAACTCTAGGGGTCTCCTTCTTCTGTTCACATAACTCTTATGTCTACTATGCACTGTGGCCAACCTCTTTTATTTCTATTTAACTTGGTTATTCATTTCTTCTACCAAGTCTGGCCTAGTAAGCACATGATCCTCAAGTTCAACCCAACACATTGGTGATCTATAGGACCTCCCATAGAGAACTTCATATGGGGTCATCTTTATACTAGCCTAATAACTGTTGTTATAGGCAAACTCTGCCAAGTGTATATACTACTCTAGTTACCCTTGAAATTAAGGACGCAAGACCTCAACTTATGCTCTAGTGTCTGAATGACTCTTTCAGACTTACCATCTATTTAAGGATAGAAAGCAGTACTCATGGTGAGTCTGGTGCCCAACTCTTTCTGTAGACCCTGCCAGAACTATGACATGAATTGAGAGTCTCTATCGGATACTATCATCTTAGGCTGTAATACCCTGGAACTTCGTACGAAATAAAATGAAATGATAAATGAAGTATAATTCATATCTAGAACCAATTAGAAAGCTTAATTGTTCTAAAAAAAACCTCTCAGGGAAGTGAAATTTAAGAAAAAGGAACAAAATGAAATGAAATAAAATGAAGTAAACACCTCAATTGGTATAGGCATCCAAAATTCATTTCGTTTGCACAATTAAGGGTTCATTTATTTGATATGCTTTAAGGGAATCTAAATTAGAAAAGAAAATGGAAAAAAAAAACCTAGCCAATTAAAAGATATGAATTTTATTTAAATTTATGTGAACCCATAAGTACTAAAAATCTAGTGAAATGAAAGATATGAATTTTATTTTAAATTCGTGTGGACCCAAAAGTGTGTAATCACCTTTAAGCATGTGCAAGTCACATGAGTAATGATGTCGTGATCATGTACACTCATGCCCTACCCACATACATGAGATGTCCCACATTATTTAGAAGCCATGAATAGTGATTCCATACACCAAGCAAAAATGATCACATGCACCTAGGTTATGTACATTTAAGACGCCTCATGTGTGTGCATAAAATCCTTGCCATCCTTGTATGTGTGTGCGCCTAATTAGAAGTTTCCAAAGTCTAGTTTATGCTCACAAGAAAACCTAGCCGTCACATGCAAAGAAGAAACCAAAAATCAAAAATAGGAAAGTTAAACAAAGAAATGCTCCAATCTTAACCCCAACTATGGGAAAGACCATCATAACCCTTATACAAAAACCCTAGCTGTCCCCTATGAGTTATGTGCAAAAACCTAGCCGCCCCCATGTGAGGAAACTCTAATCAAAGATGCCAAAACTGTGCCCCTATGCCCTCTTGAAAATCTATATGAATCTCCCTTGTGAAACTTATTTGTCATCCCAAAGCAAGAGTTGACACTTCCCTCTTAGCTTGTTCTAGCCTTCTTCTTGGCAACCCTTTTGTTCTTGAGTGATCTTCAAGTATTCTTGAATGCTTTGGTGTTTAATTGAGTGTTCTTGAGTTGTCTTTAAATTACTAGATGTGTTGAAGAAAGGAATTTGCTAAAATTTTGAGAAAATGCTTCATAAGGTGGATGGAATTTCTTGAACTTCTACTTTACTAGTTTGGATTTATATCGTGTTCATGCATGTTTTAACATCAATTTATCATGCATACTTTCAAATTTCAATTTCATTATTCATGATTTATAATTCGGTTTTAGCATATACACATCTTTAAGCATTCATGAGATCATGTAATGCCTAGTTACATGCTTAGGTTTACTTTAAAAGTATGATACATGCTATGTGACGTTTCCATGTTTTTAAATGTTTCTATGTTGAATTCTATTTTTTTATGTGTGATACATGAATATGAGATTTAAATATAAGAACTTGAAATTTGATAACCACGTACTATCATATTGATCCAAAAGGATATTATGGTTGTTATTTACATATACTTAGTGTATATATGTCTCATTATTGTGCGTAGATGAGTGTAGCCCAAAATACTTGGAATATGGACATGAGATCCTAATCCCAATGAAATGTGACAAGATGAATTGTCTTTCCACCCAAAAGTGGGGTATTTTGATAAGAACATCAAGGGATTATACCCCCTTCCAGTCAAATTTATAACTGTAAACAAAATATTATTTGAAAAGCCTAATGTATGCAAGTGTTTGAATTTAGATATGCTTTTGATTCAAATTAGTAATTTAGTTGTTATGGAATGATCCACTAGGCTATGTGCTCACCCTTTGTCTTATATTTTTTTTTTTCAGAAAATTGAATCATGAAGACTACTAAATTAGATAAGGTTTTAAATTTGAAAAATTGCATGTTACCCAAATATTGATTGTTTAAATTAAGACTTTCGCTGAATTTAGCATTTTAAAATTGAGTCATATACTCCACTTTATTAAATTAGTAAAGTTCATGAATTTCTTTTATCTTTTGTATGATAGCCTTACTTGATTTGATTCCTAAATTTGAGTTAAGTACTCTTGAATTACATTAAGGCATAAGATAATTGAAATTGAATGTCAGGTTGTGTACTTGTAAAGTAACACCGGCTCGACCCTCCTCGTAGTTAAGTCCAATTGAAAGTTTCGAGCGTTGGGGTATTTCAAGTGTGGTATTAGAGCCTAGGCTTTAGATGTTTTGAGTTGTTATCAGGTGTTACAATCGAAAGTTTAATCTTATACTAATGGTAGTATTAGATTTAGAAAGTATTAACTCAATTAGGTTTGATCTCTGCTTTGAGTTGAAATTAGAATGCCCTACCTTCTATTTTTGAAATTGAAAACAGTTTTGGAATGTGTCTTCAAAAAGGAAAGAAATGTTTTGAAATGTTTTGTTTGGATACAAAGACTGTAAATTGAGTTGATAGTGGGCAAGTCTTGTCCCGAGAAAAGCTAAACATTGAATGGGAGGTGAGTTATCCTCTCCTAGAAAGCACGGTTGCTAAGCGGACTTGGATCTCACTACCCAATTTGGAGGTTGTCCCACCAGCTTGTATGAGTGTTCTAAGTTGAAAACATCCTTACTTTCTATAAAAGAAAATTAGAAGGTGGAAGAATTAGGGCATGAGACTGACTAGAAGTTGAAAAAGATGACAAAAATGGTGTCTCGATTAGACAGAGGTTGTGAGTCAACCAAATCGAAACCTTGGGTCTAGGGAAATGACCTTAGTTAGAAATATGGGTGGAACAATGGATCAAAAGCATAAAACTTTAAGACATAGGCTAGAAACCAAAAATGTGTAAAAACAAAATACTCACTTAGTTAGGTCATGAGATCGGGAAGATTCTATATCTCCGATTTCTATGTAGTATGAAACACATAGGAATTCGAAGTTATGGAGGAACCCTGGACTAGAAAAATGACGGACCACGTTTGGTGAATGATCGATAACTTTGGAAGAACTTGTTTCTCTATGCTTTGGCGGTATGGGACGGTCAAGTATGGTAATTTTCTAAGTGAAAGTCTAAGTGAAAGAGGTAGAGTGGTATGGGACACTTGAACCTAGAAGCTTAGATGGAACCCTAGAATTTTGCTATGCTAGCATGAGCTTGTATGATTGTTTGAAAAGCATGCTTGATTTGTTTATATGTATGTCATATGAAACCAAATCTTGTACCCAAGAACAAAAAGAACCTAGAATCCTAAACTTCTAAGCCACTGAACAAATCAAGAACCTAGAGACCTGAATCTAGAATCAGGATAGTACGAACATTTGGTGAGACAAATGATGACAAGGTGTTAAGGTTGTAGACAATGGCTAGAATAAGAAGATATGCTACTCAATCCACCACTTCTGATGAGACGGAGCAAATGGATCAGGATATACCTGTTGGTATGGAGGCCTGAATGGAGAATATGATGAATGAAGTTGCTCGAAGGGCTATGGATCAAATGATGAGAATTCTACCCCACAAACTCGTTCAGCCAGTACCTCAGCCTCAAGTGCGTGAACCCGTCTAGGTTTAGCAACTGGCACATGTGGCCCAAGCTCCCGAATGTCAGAGGGCTTAGAAGGATCAAGATGATGAGAAACAAAGGAAGATGTTAATAGAACTACAAAAGCTCCACCCTCCACATTTTGAAGGTTCAACTGATTGTATCATGGTGGATCATTGGTATCAAGAGATGGAGGAGCATCTGAATGTGTTGAAGGTAACTAGTTCAAGAAGGGTGGCACTGGCCACACACCACTTCAAGCTGGGAGAGATTCACAAAGATCTCTTTTATGAAAAGTTCTTTTCAGAAGCAACCTTGAGCAAGCTACAAGAAGATTTTGTCTTATTGAACCATAGAGAGATGACTATAGCTGAGTATGAAAGAAAATTCACTGAACTGGCCACCAGATCTGATTAGGGAAGAGAAAATGAAAGCCAATTGTTTTGCACAAGGTCTCCAGATGGAAATCTGAAAGATAGTAAAGACTCTGGGCCTAAAGACATATAAAGATGTCTTGGAAAAAGCTCTAACCCTAGAATAAGAGCTCAACCTAGAACAATGAATGAAGGGAAATAATAAAAGGCCTAGGAATAAAAAAGGTTAAGGGTCTCAGAAGAAAAGCGAGAATGGTGGAAAAACGCCACAGAAATAGGAGCAGACCATGAATGAGTTTAAGGAACAGACCAAGAGGCAAGGGTTGTGCTATGTGTGCAAACAGAAGGGTCATCTTGTTAGGGATTGCCTGACTACTCTTGCTCAGGCTCCTCAGCAACAACTACCATAGGGAGGAAGTCAGAACGATCATCCTCATGGGAAGCAACAACAGCAGAATGCCAATCAGGGACAAAACCAGGGTCTTGGGCAAAACCAAGCTAGAATGTTTACTATTGAGGCTTAGGAAGACTAGGTCCCTGCAGTAGAAGGTAAATTTCTTTTGTTTAATGTTGTTGTGAGACCACTATTTGACTCAAGTGCCTCTAAGCCTTTTATCTTTGAAGAACTAGCTGATAGGTTACAACTTGTAATAAAAACACTACCCATAACTTTGAATGTGTCTACACCAATAGGGACAACTGTCACTTCAAAAAGAATATGTAGTTGTGACCTAAGGTTCGAGGATAAACTCATAATGGTTGACCTACGTGCATTACCTTTTTATGGCTATGATGTAATCTTGGATATGGATTGGTTAGACCAGTACCAGTGACCATAACCCTACCTTCTGGAAAAACCTGTAGAATCAACGGGGATATACAAAGATTACCAAGAAGTCCGACCATGGCCATGTTGAACTGCTTAAGGTAGAACAATGAGTTTGAGGAACTCTCTAAAGAAGAACCTATTAAACTAAAGAGAATTCAAGACCTAGTAGTGGTTAATGAGTATGAGGATGTGGTCCCAGACTGCCACCTACTAGAGAATTAAAGTTCAACATTGAACTTCACTCTGGAACCAACCCTATAGTCATACCTCCTTATAGAATGACTCCAATAGAATTGATTGAATTGAAGTCCCACTAGATGAGCTTAGAGAGAAAGGATTCATCAAGCCAATTGAATTACCTTGGAGAGCTTCTGTACTTTTTGTCAAGAAGAAAAATGGTTCCATGAGACTTTGTGTTGACTACCGGAAGTTGAACCAAGCTACGATGAAGAATAAATATCCTTTGCTAGGGATTGATGGCATATTTCATCAATTAAGAGTAGCCACTCATTTCTCAAAGAATGATCTTAGGTCGAGATATCACCAATTGAGAATCAGGGAGTCCGATATATACAAGATAGCCTTCAGAACAAGATATGGACCCTTCAAGTTCACTGTGATGCCTTTTGGTTTGACGAATACCCCAACAACATTCATGGACTTAATTAATTGAGTGTTTAGACAGTATCTTGACGAGTTATTTGTGGTATTCGTAGATGGCATCCTAATCTACTCCAAGTCAAAGGATGAACACTTAGAACACTTGCAGATAGTGTTGGAGACCCTCAAGAGGCGTCAATTATATGCCAAGTTCAGCAAGTGTGAATTCTGGATGAAGATTGTCAAGTTCCTTGGTCACGTAGTATCAACAGAATGCATCTCTGTAGACCCAAAGAAGGTAGAAGTTGTCATGGATTGGAAGCAACCAATGATAGTTATAGAGATCAGGATTTTCTTAGGCCTGGCGGGATACTACAAAATATTCATTCAAGATTTCTCTAAACCAGAAGAACCTATGACCAATCTAAGCAGGAAGGGAGTTAAGTTCAATTGGGATGAGAAGTTTGAACAATTATTCTAAGAACTGAAGAAGAAATTGACTATGACCCCTATCCTAATTACTCTAACCCATGGCGTTACCTTTGCCCTTTATACTGATGCATCATTGAGTGGACTAGGAGCAGTATTGATGCAAGAAAGACAAGTAGTCGCTTATGGCTCACGACAATTGAAGGTCCATGAGAAGAACTACCCTACTCATTACCTAGAGTTAGCAGCCATTGTATTTGCCTTGAAGATTTGGAGACACTATCCTTATGGTGAAAAGTTTGATCTTTTTTCTAATCATAAGAGTCTGAAGTACATCTACACCTAGAAGGAGTTGAACCTCAGGCAACGGAGATGGATGGAGTTCCTGAAAGACTATGATTTTCAACTACACTATCATCTGGGGAAGGCCAACGTGGTAGCTGATGCCTTGCGTAAAAATTTGTAATACCCCAAACTTTTGTCAAAAAAATTTAAAATAAATAAAATAAGTTGAATAAATTAATTTCAAAGATTTTAAGAAATTTTGGGTGCAAATGGTGGGTTGGCACATGAAAAATAATTTATATAAGAGATATAATAAAAATTAGGATAATTAAATGAAAATTGCAATTTAGTGGAATTAATTATGAAATTTAAGGAGTTGCTTAAGAAATAAATAAAAAATAAAGTGTAAATACACATATAGGTTAATATGGGTATGAAAAAGGTGTGTGTTAGCACAATAAATGTGAATACTACATATTATAAGAATATGTACATAGAAAAAATTTATATAATTAAATAAAATGTATTTATTAAAAATAAATCAAATATTATGTAAATAATGGTGTATAATTACATAATTTATTATCTGAAAATGAAATATAAAATAAATAAAAATACATGAAAATGAAAAATACAAATTATTTAATAGAAAGATATTAAATAAATGCAATATTAAATAATTAAAAAGGAAAAAATATTAGTAAATCCTTAAAATTGCATGATTTGAGTAAAAATCAATGTTTACACAAATTAGAAAGTGAAATTGGGTTGATAATTAACAATTTTCAGATAAAAGAAACCTTAGAAAGTGATTTGGTAATTAGAAACACCATCCACCGACCGAAAACGCATAATCCATCCAATCCAGGATCCAACGGCCACGATCAAAACCTTACCGAACGCCCGGATGCACCAGATCAACCAGATCGAACGGCTAGAAATCTGCATGCGTAACTCAAGGAATATCAAAAAGTCAGGAATCGAGATGTATACGATCTGATGCATAACTCGATGATCATCAAACGGTCCAAAATGAGGCGCTCGGGAAGATCACGAACGGATGCGTCAATCTAGGACGATCTAACAGCGCACAATGGATCAAATAGATCCAACGGCCCATACGCTTTTCGGTAATCGCGAAATCGATCCGAACACAGAACTCGAGGACAATCAACGGTGTAGATGAAAACTCGAAAATCTCGATCGCGATCTGATGCTGTGATCGAGGATCATCAACAGCCGAGATTTCACCCGCCAAAACTCAATTGCAAACGAACACTTTGCTCGAGGAAATCCGACAAACAAGATCGAAGATCCGATTCTGTTGTTTGATCCGAGAAAAATCTAACAGTGCCGATTGAATCCTAATGCATGTCTCGAGGAAAATCTAACGGCCAACGTCTTATCCGCCCGATCTGATCACGAACGATATCCCGAGGACGATCTGACGGCTCATGATTGATGCTCCGATAATTACGAATTTAAATAACGTAAAATCCGATTAAAAATCCGAAAAAAATGTTTCTAAACTCCAAAAATTCCAAAAAAAAATACCTACTATTTTCCTATGCTTGGGGGGCACCAAAATTTGAATTTTTGCAAGTTTCCCACCAAAAAACTTACCATTTTACACTAGTTTGAAGCCTATATAAAGGACCCCCATGCTCACAATTCATCTCATCCCAATTCAAGAG
>JAJIYU010020848.1:0-10272 GCA_030144865.1 Tinospora cordifolia | reverse complement strand
TGGGCGCTTGTTGTTTTGATGATAATATCGAAGATGGTCCTTTCAGTCTGAATGTCAACTGAAAAACAATTGAATTACTTGAAACGGTTAATGTTTGATAAGTGTTTGCATATTTTATGTTTTGACTTTAATAATGTTTGAGATGTATTATGTATGATCCACTGGGCTCTTTGAACTCACCCCATTTCTTATGTTTCAGATACCTAGTAGTTGAGCACTGCCGTTGATGAGACGAAACATAGTGTAGTTAGTAGTAGACCTCCTTTATGAGGTTGTCTTAGTCAAAAGTTTATTATTATTTTTAGTTGGTCAAGTGGTCAAAGAATCTCCATTTATTTCATTTACTGAGTTTTTATTTAAAACAAGGCCATGGGGCCTGATGTTAGATCGATTATTATTGGGTTAAAAACAAACATGACATTCCATATTTTTAGTTATAAGCCTATTTGTTATTCATTTATTTATTCATATGATTTTATGGGATGTGACTTGGTCGAACTAGGAGATTTATTATTGAGGTATGAAACAAATAATATCCCAGTTCTCGATAATGTCATGTGACAAAAATGAACATGTATGTGTATGTATTTCTAAATATGAGATCAATGTAAAAATTGTGAGTGTTTTGGGAATCCGGGTGTTACATTTTCTTAATTAAATATTTTAATGTTATTTTTCACAATATCTTAATCTTTACAATCTTTCATCCTATTTTAAGCATACTTGTATTCTGTTACACAAAATTTTCATATTCTAAACTGATTTTATGTAAAATAACATTTTAATCTTTTTTAGCATTGTTTTATAGTGACTAAATTTTGTGAAAATTTTAATTATAAGCACGAAAAATATTATTTTCATTATTAACCAATTTATACTACTAATTATTATTCTTTCATGACTAAATTAAATTTCTACCAAAATAAATATATACAGTAAGTTTTAATCATTTTATTTGAATTGTTCGTGCATCCTAATTAATTTAGATAATACTATTTGGTTGTATGTCATAGGAAATATTGTAAACTACATTAATTTCTAATCATATGCATGAATTTCTAATGTATAGCATAAATACTTATGTATGACCAACATAATAGCATAAGAATTAATATTAAATAATTTTCCCATCCCAAACCACTAGAATGAACATAAAATAAAATATGAAAGTAAAAGTATGTGGAATGAAAATTATACACTATGGAATTCCTTTGTTAAATGCTTCCTCGGTTAATCCAATATGCACTAAATTTCTAAAACTATCCAAAGAGTTTGGAGGGTGTAGGAATGGTGAAAACTTGGTGATTCAATCGAGAAAGAAAATAAAGAAATATGTGAAGACCAAAATTAGAAGAATAAGGAAAACAGAAGTTGATTATGAAAAGAAAAAAGAATTATACAATATTTTGCTGCTGGACGCATTGGCTAAAAATAAAGAAAAGAAGAAGAAGAAGAAGAAGAAGAAAGCAATTGAGAGAAAGTGGGAGATATTTTGATCCTCTTAGAAGGTCTTGTAGTTAGATTAGAAGTAAGCAAATCAATGATTGAGAGGTCATCCATATTAATTAGACATGACATGCGTCTAATGGATATAGTAACAACCTACTTATATGGATATCTTGATAATAATAGTTATATGAAGATCTCATAAGGATTTTAGATGCCTACAACATCTAACTCAAATTCTCAAAAAATTTATTCAATAAAGTTACAAAGATCTTTGTATAGACTAAAGCAATCTGGACAATGTGGTATTATTGATACCCCTTCCTTAGGGTGAAGTGCGAGCTGACTAGCATAGTGCCCTGACAAACCTACTCGCAAGTCGGGTTTGTTAAGACACTGTTAAGCCTCCTTCTTATCCATATACAACATTATTAGAGTAATACAAGAGAAACGAAAGTAGCTAAACAATTAATTATAGTAGAAAAAAATTCTTTAAGGTTAAACAAAAAGTATTTATGTACAGTTTTTTCTATGTAGCAATAACAGAAATGTCTAAATCAAAATATCTACAATGTTATTTTTTTCACTTCCTATACATCATGCTAATACTTAAAATAGTAAACCACGTGAAGAACCTTCTAAAATAAAAGAGGTGTGCTCTACGCAATGACCACATTCTTCCCTTTATTCGTAGCAAAAGAATCTTAAATATTAGAGTAATGAACGAATTTGTCTACAACGGCTTAGTGAGTAATATAGCCTAATCTATAACTTAGAATATAAATTCTGTAAAACAATGTCATTTATGCATACACAATAATAACATGCAAATGAATGCAACAATTAATGAAAATTAAATCCACAATACAGTTATGCACTTTCTATTTTGAAACAGTTTTAGTGCTGAAACCACATGTTGAAGCTCTCAATAGCCTACAAGGCAATAATAAATCTACTTGAGCGGGTGTACCTGACGAGTAGGCGTATTCTTATATCATAAGGATTCGCCAGTTCATACCTTGTGTATGGTGGCCTCAGATCCTCCATAGGGGAGCCCAATTAATAGACCTACCCAGAATATACCCTTAGGTACAATGACCACTCGTCCTCAATGTTTTACCATATCCAATGGCCTAACCCATACTTGGACCTCAAGATTTGGTGCACATTTTTTTTATTTAAAAACTCATTTAAAGATTGCAAACGCATCTCAATAGGTAATAACATTTAACTCATGAACAAAATAACAAGTGCGATAAATTAGAAAACACTACTCACAAGGAAGCTCAACTTTCGATGTTACTCTAGTAACTGGTCGCGTCCCACTAACGTTTGATCCTGCATAATCAATGTGGTTTCCTATTATCTACATGAAACTTGGTTCAAATCCAACTTTATGATCCTTGGTCAATCAAAAAATTGACTCAGTTAATTGTGGCCTATTTATGGATTTAGTCAAT
Organism: Tinospora cordifolia; assembly: GCA_030144865.1. Classification (NCBI taxonomy): domain Eukaryota; kingdom Viridiplantae; phylum Streptophyta; class Magnoliopsida; order Ranunculales; family Menispermaceae; genus Tinospora; species Tinospora cordifolia. Next base: position 7,366 of record JAJIYU010020848.1, on the reverse strand, counting down.
TTTGATAAATACAGTCAACTCTATCTAAATGTAACACTCTCTGAGCTGTCTCATCGACAGAGTCAAGGTGATTAACAAAGTCAATTAGTGCAATTAAGCCCTTAATATTTACCCAAAATATTAAAAAAAAATATGTATTGTCGACATATGTCCCACTTTTGGTACATAATAACCATCATTTTTATAAATATGGCAGTTTAATACAGTAAATAGAAAAAATTTTAATTATTTTCTATGTTACACATTTTCTCCAATAAGTATTTCATAATGTTTTATAATATCATATAACATTTTTTCCCATTATTTAACGTTATATTACCCTATAGACATTTTTTTTATATTTAATAATTAATCCTCAAATTGCATAAATGTGAACTTAATACATCAATTGACTTCTAAAAGTCCTAATTTCAGTGTCATTGAACTTAGAATTTCATTCTGAACATATTAGTACATGCCAACTAAAGTTCCAGTGTTAATAGGTATACCTTTTATGTGTCGACTTTCAACTACTATATAAATTCTTAGGGCCTATATTAGTACAAATAAGGTACATATTTATGTTCTACTCATTGATCTGAATACAATAATATATATATAGATAAACATTCTAGTTTTGGGTCAGACAATAACTAATACCTTCATTGAAACCTACAATATAAAATTGTACTTCACAATTTTTATAACAATTTTGAATAAAAAAGAGGCATAAGTTAATTACTTAAAGTGTCTGATCCTTGAGAACGAGCAACTTCTTTTTTCCTTTCTTCTTTCATTTTCTTCTTTTTTTCTCCTTCTTTTTCTTCTTTTTCTTTTTTTTCTTTTTCCTTTCTTTTTTCTTGTTTTTTTTTCCTCTTTTGGATTCTGTTTATCCTCTTTTCTTTGGTTCCACGATTGGGCACTTATGAGCAAGGAGAAGAAATGAATTGATAATAAGATCATGAGGCCCGGGGGGAAGCGTATTTATAGCTTTTGGTTTGTGGTGGGTCCCACCACAATACTCCAAATAGTCGAACCACCTTTTCTCTCCTCCTCATCTCTATTTCTCCTCTTATTTATACATTTAATTATTATTTTTACATCATCAGTATCCTTATATATATATATATATATTTACATATTGATAAACAAAACATTACAAATATCTTGAACACTTACAAACTAGAACTTTTTCACTCGATAATGAGAACTGATATGAGGACTCCCATTTATAAGCAAGGAGGAGATCATGGATAGAGATTACATGTGACTCGATAATACATGAAAAAACTACACGAGTAAAATAATATACATAAAAAGACTACAAAAGTACAATAATACACCAAAGTGAGCTAGAAAGAAGAAGCAAGCACATGGCTATGGCTCAATAATGCAGAGAAGGACTATAATGGACAAGCTTTATTGACCAAAAGTACTATCAGATAGTCGTAGTCTTTAGTCATCATTATTGTCTTGTTCGCTTGTGGCAGAATCTGAGTCATCAATGGGCCATGGGAACTGCTCAGCTAAGTGGAGAGAATAATATTCAATTGATGTGACTACGTCAGTAATATGTAGTGGATCACTATGAGTATATTGAGCAAATAATTCCTTAAAGTCCATATACAAATGATTATGGGCCTGGCTAAGGCCTGCTTTTCCATATAACAGTGCAACATATTTGGGCCTGCTACTTCGTGGATTCCATGCATCAAGATGGGAAGCCTTGTTCCATTGGATCAGATCATGTTGGAACTGATAGAAGAAATGAAAATGGGGCCACCAAGGAGCTTCATTAGTACGGGGACATGCTTGAGACTCATGAGGTAAATGGGCATATGGATTAAAATATAAAAGATGAGGGTAAGAACGGAGGATTTTAAAATGGAATTGCTGGGTACAGGCACCAAGAGGATCGTCACCAACACTAGTATGATCAGATGGGGAAGCAATAGGTGCATAAAAGATCACAGTAAGATAACAATGAGGCCAGTCTTGAAAAAGATTTAGCCATTGTTGGTGATTTGCAAAATGTAATAAGAATTTGTAGAATCGAAGCTGATATGGGTTATGCCTGGAATATCTACAAGGAGGTTGGGAAACAATAAAACTAATTTGAAAAAGATAAGCCCAAATACGATTTTTGTCAAGACAAAAACCAATCCACCAAGATTGAAGGAGAATCATCAAAAAATAGTAGGCTGCTTTTGGAAAATGATAATAAGAAGGAAGACGAAACATAAACAAATAAGGGAAGGTGGGATGAAGAACATGCCCAAAAATCATGCCATGGTTTTTGGTGATGATCTTGAGATAGCTGTCAATCTTTGGCTGGGTAGGGATTTTTCAATAGATGAGTTCGCGAAGTTCGATTGGAAGAAAAACAAGAAAAGCAGTAAAATAAGAATCAGAATCAGAATCTCCATCAGAAGGATTAGGAGCAGATGATGAAGAACCAATTGCTCCAATGAAATTAGAGTCAATTGGAGAAGAAACCTTAAGCCTGCAAAGAAAATCAGCAAGGGTATTTGATTTTTCAGGAATATGGCGAATAGTAAAAGAATATTGAGAGAACCAATTAGCCCATCGTAGAAATTGTGGATTAGGAAGAACCTTTTGCTTGAATTGCAACATCTAGGGAAAACTGGACATGTCCATCTCAATATGAAAATGATGGCCAACAAGAAAGAACTGGAATTTCTCAATACCTCGTTTTATTGCGAGAATTTCCTTGAAAGTGGAGTGATAATGTAATTCAGAAGGCTTGAAGGATCTACTTTTATATCCACAAGTAACACGGCTGTTGTAAGGCAATTGTTCAAGCAAAACAAACCCCCAATGTGCGTTACTAGCATTTGTCTGGAGGATGCGAATACCAAAGCTAGGAATTTTGAGCTTAGGTAGTGTCTAGGCTCTGAGTTTCAGTTCCTAAACAACAATAATGTGAGAAGAAGTCCAAGAATGAGGGTTCTTCTTTAGCAATCCATAAAGCAAACTGGTGAGCTTAGATAAATCCTTAATGAAAACGCTCATATAGTTAACTAAGCCAAGAAATTGTTGAATTGTTTGCTTATCAGGAAGAATATAAGGAAATTCAAGAATCTTCAAAGCAATGTGAGGCTGGAGAGAGATCTGTCCATCTTGAATTTTCATGCCTAAAAAATCAACAGAGAAGAGAAAAAGTTGCATCTTTTTCTCTGAAAGCATCAGACCAAAAATCCTGCAAATCTCATAAAACTATTGCACCAGAAAGAGATGAGATTTTGTATTTTTAGAAAATAACATAATATCATCAATCATTTATATGCATATATGTATGTATAGTATTTTATATATGTATGCAAGATTTAATTAATTCATTTCATCATCATGTGATATTTATTGCTATTAATATTACCATCATTAATTATTTATTTTATTTCTCATTTAATGCATACATTAATTAATACTATTGCCATAAAAATCATATATTTCTGTAAAATAATATATTTTTATTTATAATTCATCTATTAATACATGAAAATACATATCAAATCTGTTGACTCAATGTCCAAAAATACGAGTCGTTACAGATATAACTCTCCAAGTGAGTATTTGTCTAAAGAAGCTTATAAGAATGATCCAATTTGTCTATGTATTTTCATCAAGAAAACTGGATCTACATTTGTTGTAATTGTTATATATGTTGATGATTTAAATATTATTGAGAGTCTTGAAGAAGCTCCAAAAGTAGCAGAGTATCTAAAGAAAGAATATGAAATAAAAGATCTTAGTAAAACTAAGTTTTGTCTTAGCTTGTAAATCAACCATTTATCAAATGGAATTCATATTCATCAATCAACCTATACAAAAAAGATTTTGAAATGATTCTACATGGATAAAGCTCATCCATTGAGTGCTTATTTCATTAATTGTACTATAAAAAGTCTTAACAAATAAACACTAAATATTTAAGAAGTACAGTTACCAAAGAAGCCTTTAGTTGTTTGTATATTTAAATTTCAAATTTGAATTTGAATTGTGGATGATATTTTTCCAATCCACATCCCATGATGTCGATTAGTTAGTTGATTGTGAATAGGATAATTAATTATCTAAACCTTAGTTAAATTCAAATTAGATTTGAATTATTCACATGTGGGTCCCATAGAAGTGTTCTCCCACTCTCATATTACTTTCTTAGGTCATACTCGAGCCACATGTTAATAACTAATTGTACAATTTTTTAGCCCACAACGAATTATTTATTGTTCAATCCTATCCATTGATTTTTTTTTAAATTTCTAACATTTTAACTATTGACATGTGTGGCATTTTATTAGTGACAATTGAACTTATTTTATGTGCGAATTTCATTAGAATTTATTAATTAATTTTATACCTGTGTACATTATTTATTGTGTACATATACTTTATTTTATTCTATTTTAATTTAGGTAATTTACTTAAACCATAATATTTTCTAGAATATTTTTCTTGGGCATTTAATTATTTATTTAAAAAATTAAGGAAAGTTTTATTGTCAAACATTGGAGTCCTTGAGAAACTTGACCAGTGTCTCTACCTCAAATTCTAGTCCTTCAGCATCTGTACGTATGAGGCTCTTGTGGTCAAAATGCAACTTGAATTTCTCCCTCATACAGGTAATGTAGTCATAGTTTCAGTGAGAAAACTACGATAAGTACCTCTGAATCATGGGTAGGTAGTTCTTTTCATGAAGTGTTAGCTATCGTGATGCATAAGCTACTAGCTTACCCTCTTCCATGAATATTGCACCCAATCTACTATGTGAGGCATCATAATATAAGGCGTAACCCAATCCATTCGTGCGTATCATTAGAATGGGGGTGGATATCAATTGCTTCTTTAAATCCTAGAATGAATGTTCACACTTATCAATCCACTCGAAATTTATTCCTCTTTTAGTGAGCTTTGTTATGGGTTCGACTAGTATAGAAAAATCTTGATTGAACTGTTGAGTCCTCAATCAGCTATTGTCTTGGGTTGCTTCGAGTTAGTGATGTTCTCGTCCTTAGTCAAATCCATCATTATTCCTTTTCCAAAATACACATGGCCCAAGAACTTTACTGTTTGCATTTAGAACTTACACTTGCTGAACATAACATATAATCCATGTGCCCTAGGAGTTTGTAATCCATGTGCGCTAGGAGTTTTTAATGCTCTTCATGCTTACTAGAAGTCCTCAAGTATACCAAGATATTGTCAACAAATACCATAACAAGCCTACCGAGGTACGACCTAAGTATTATGTCTATGAGGTTCATGAACATTATTGGTGCATTCGTGTAACACCCCGCCTCCCAAGTCCCATCTTCCACGTCATCTGACGGTTCAATTCTCTTTGATAAAAAATCTTGGGATGCCTGAGAGACGGGCCCGTAGTACATTTTCTTCTTCTTGGACCCAAATCTATTAGGGTTCCTCTGTACATTAGTCTATGTACCAAATAACATCATGGTAAATAAAATTCTTCATTTATTCATTCGAAAATTCCGAGTACAATAATCCATGATAGCAAAAAATAAATTCAAAGCTAAAATACATGAGTTAGTTTGGGCCGATGCGCCCTACATTGAAATAAATAAAACTTTCAATAGATAAATCTCCTCGCAAGTTGATTAATTCTCTGTGATGTGAAAAATAGGGGGTGAGCTAAAAAGCCCAATGAATCATTCCATCTATTTAATCCATTATTTCAACCAGACAATGCAAGCAAATTAAATACTTTCAGAGATTAATTCGATTCAACCAATATATTAATTCAGTCGTAATTTAGACCGAACGGGAATACCCTCTGTGCTCCAGATTTAGGGAGAGAAATTAATTTTGAAACTCAACCCATTTCTAGTGGGATCATTTTTGAAACCTGTTCCGTGCTGGTGTCAGTATTGACAGCCAATTCCAATTCTACATGGAACATAGAAAGTCCCTCATACCGGTACGTGGTTGAAATCTTATTCAATCTAATTTTTTTGTGTGCAAGAGCATAACAAATAAGTATTTCAACAGTAATTAAACATATCCATAGTATAACATCATAAATCAACAGAAGCATAAATTTTCGATTTCTGATGTAGAAGATCGTACGAGACGCAACTACAAAGTATACTCTCTCAAACAAAAAAAAACGACTTTCGATTTCTGATGTAGAAGATCGTACAAGACGCAACTACATAACATACTCTCTTGGTCATGCAACATGATAATTGAATGACATAAATGCAAAAAATAAGAATAAAAGCAAAAAAAATTCAAACTAACCAAACAAACAAGCATTATCTAAGTCAAAATAATAAATTAAAAGAAAGAAAAGAAATTCACCTCGTGATCGCTTCCTAAATTCTTTGTAGCACTTCATTGCTACTACTTCGCGAACTAATTAGAATAGCTCAAGCAAAGAAGAACTAGAAAAATATGGTTGTTAAGAAGGAGGCAAAGAGAGAAAGCAAGAGAAATTTTCAACTCTTGTCTTTGGGATGAATGAAATGGGTGGAGTAGGGGGGTTTATATAGGGCCCTCTTCCAAATAGTGTCTCTATCTTTCCAATGTGAGATTATCATTTCCTACATATGCATACTTTAACTTCTCACCAAATGAGATATTTCATTCATGAATACATTTCCTCTACACATATACTTCTCTATGTATATTACTATCATACTAAACGAAATATTATTTTCATGAGTGCATCTAATTAATACCTTTCTATGTTAATATCATGCTAAAAATATTATTTTCTTATTCAAATAGAGAAGCGTATATTTACCCAACAATTCTATATGTCTAATATTAATCATTGCATATCCCTTTATACGTCTATACTAACTAATTAATTGCATATCAATGACAAATATATATATATATATATATATACGTATATGTGCTAATAAAATGTGTTTTAAACTCAAATTTTGGTTATTACGTCACTAAAATTTCAGGTATTACAATTCGTAAGCCTAAATGTCATTATGGTGAACTTGAAATGGTCGTATTTGATTTGGAAAACCATTTTTTGAGATGTTGACTTCCTTGATCCTTAAATGATGACATCTAGACCTTATATCTATCTTGAAAAAAAATATATGGCTCCTCTCAATTGATCAAACAAATCATCAATTCTGGACAATGAGTACCTATCTTTAATCATGACATGATTTAGCTTTTCGTAGTCAACGCAAAGCTTTAGGAGTCGTCCTTCTTCTTAACAAAAGGTGTGGGGGCTCCCTAGGGTTACTCGCTTGGCTTAATGAATTTTTTTTCTTTCATCTTGTCCAACTATGCCTTGAGCTCCGCCAACTAGCTAGTGCAATTCAATATAGTGGAATGGCAGTAATGCTCGTCTTTGCAACAACTCTATCTTAAACTC
>JAJIYU010020847.1:0-10261 GCA_030144865.1 Tinospora cordifolia | reverse complement strand
AGCCTGCGCGGAGATTGTTTCTTAGAAAGTTTTTATTTAATTTAATGTAGGGCAAATAGGCCCAAGTGAACTCTTGTATTTTTAGTTTTAAATTTATTTTTCGTTGTAATGGAATGTTGTACCTGAATTTGTTAAATGATCAAATGAAGAATCTACTTTATTATGATGTTATTTTTGTACATAGACTAATGTACACAGGAACCCTAATGCATTTGGATCTAAGAAGAAAAAAATGTAGCACTAGGCCCGTCTCCCGGGCATCCCAAGATTTTGATCAAATAGAATTGAACTATCAGATGACATGGGAGATGGGACTTGGGAGGCGGGGTGTTACATCAATGCCCAAGAAATAATGTAACTCTCCTAAATCCTTCAATGGGAATTGTTTGTTTAGGACGAAAATGTACTGATGAATATGCTTAGAGGTGTTACTGATGATAATGATGTCATCTACATAGACCATTATGTACAGAATTATAGAACTAGCTTTCTTGATAAACAAGGAGGAATCAGTATGTGAAGTTCTAAAATCCCACAATAGTAAGAGCACAACTTGTCGAACCAATCTCGAAGGGCTTGTTTGAGACTGTGAATAGCTTTATGCAATTTGCAAACATGGTTGGGCTTTGATGCATTGACAAACCCCTCTAGTTGTGACATGAAGACAAATTCACAAAGAGTTCCATGCAAGAATGCATTGTTGATGTCTAACTGTCGAATAGACTAGTTGTATGAGACTGCAAGTGTAAGAATGATTTGAACAGTGGGCAATTTGATTACTGGGCGGTAGGTGCCCTAGTAATCAATCCTTGGTAATTGGTGGAATCCTTTTGCAACTAACTTAGCCTTGTGATGATGAATTGATCCATCTGAATGTCTTTTGATTTTGAAAACCCATTGATTGCCAACAATATTTTGAGATGGATGAGGTGGAACAAGAGATCATGTTTGGCAATGAATCAATGCATCGTATTCAACTTGCATGGCTATCTTCCATGTAGTAGATAAAAGGGCCTTGCGAGTTGTCTCGGGTTCAACAATTGAAAGATCATCACTCATAAAGGGCACTGTACATTTGGTGGTGGCTGAAAATAGTTTGGGTTTGAAAATTTCATGTTTTGATCATGTGATCATTGGGTGAGAGGGGAGAATAATCTGCTGTGGAGTATCTTGATAATCAGTAGCATTGAGGGTGGAAGGTGAGGTATTGGAAAAAACCGTGGGAGAAGGAATTTGTGTTGAAGTTGTAGGTGTCGGTGTGGTTAATGAAACTGAGGAGCAGAGAATTTTATTGATAGAATTATAAGTAGGTGTTGAAGGGAATAGTGATGTAAAAAGAAATTTTGTTTCATCAAAGATGACATATTGTGAAATGTATGATTGATTTAAGACTTAAACAAATATAGGTACGATGAGAGGAGTTGTATCCAGGGAATACACACTTCTGTGAACGAAACTGAAACTTATGATGATTATATGGTCTAAGACATGGATAACATGCACATCTAAAGGTTTGTAGGATTGAAAGGTCAGGTTTTTCTTGTACACCAGCTGATATGGAGAAAGACCATTTAGAATGGGCATTGGTAGTCTATTTATTGTAAACACAACTGCTTGAGAAGCCTCCCACCAAAAATTTAATGGGAGTTCGGCATGAGCAAGTAAGGTTAAACATGTTTCAATGATGTGACGATGTTTACATTTTGTGTGGCCATGTTATTCATGACTATGTGGGCATGGATGTTAAAAATCAATTCCATGTTGGGATAGAACAGATACAAATCGTCGATACTCTCCTCCCTAATCTGATTGTACACATTTTATTTTTTTTTGAGAAAACAATTTCGACTAGTTTTTTGAAAGAAAGGAAAGTAGAAAGAGCTTTGGATTTAGTTTTTAGAGGGTAAATCCATGTAAACATCAAGTAATCATCAATAAAATGCATATAATATTTAAATCCATTTTGTGACTGAATTGGAGCTGGTCCCCATAAGTTCGTGTGGAAGGGCATGAGATTTTCCATATTGACATGAAACACAAATAACATGTTTATCTTTAGAGAAAGATTTATTGCACTGCTTGAGTATTTGTGTAAGCATAAAATGAAATGGATGAGCCAGTTTCATATGCTATCATGAGTGTGCTTTTCCTGGTGGTTTGTATACCAGTTTGACAGATCTAAATACATGCCCTGTTATGAGCATCATATAACTCTTTAATTACTCGCCAAACAAATTGTGAAGTGGTGTGCCCAATGATTTGAGAGGCCATTGATTCAGTTAGGGAGTTGAGCAACCATCCAAAGAGTAGTTGATCTTTGCTCATCCATTCTTCAAACTCTGGGTTGATAGCATTAGTTCCTTCGATGATTGGAGGAGGACATGATTTTGTGCCAAGAATATACCCGTCCAACTTGTAGCCTCGATTAACCAACAGTCTAACAGATCTCCATAGGAGATAATTAACATGATTCAATTTGATCTTTGTATTTTGACTAAGAGAGTTCCCAAATGGAGAAATGGAGGTGGTAGCATTGCAAGCCATTGAAGAATTAAGAGGACTAGTAGCAGTATTGGAGGAGCTGCTAGATATGGCGTTGGCCAAAATTCTCTGATACCTTAATGACAAAAAATAAAATTGATAGAGACAATTTTAGATTCAGAAATTTTTGAAATTCTACTACATAAAGAGTTGAACAATCTCACATTTCTTTATATAGAGTTATGTCGTGAATTACAACCTTTGATTACAATGCTACGTGTAACAATCTCAGGGAGTGATTTGTAACCAAATTATTATGAAAGAAAAAATTAATTTCTTAAAAAAAAATAAAAAAATAAAATAAAAGAAATAAAACCCAATTAACACTCAAATATAGGTAGCTAAGTTGGCATGAAACTTAACTATAAAGATTGAGACTTGCATTACACTAGGATTTAACTCATGCCTCCACCTTATATGTGTTTGCTCCGTATGATATTCTCACCTTATAAGCTATTTTAAATTTGTAGAGAATGATTAGATGGTGATTGATCTTGAGGTGTACAAAAACTAATGTGGGGGGACTCATTCGAATAAAAAAACAACTCATTTTGGAGGAGGAACCGCAGTATTGTTTGGAGTTGCAGAATGATTGGGGCAATGTGAAAACTAGAAAAAAATAGTTGGTTCTTTGGTGTTGCGCTGTCCCTAGGGGTGGCAATTCGTGTCGGCGGATTATAAACGGCTCAACCCATTTATTAATCGTGTCATGATATGTCAACCCGAACACGACCCGTTTATTAATTGGGTCATGACATGTAAACTCGAATACGACACGTTAAATAAACGGGTAACCTGTTTATGACCCGTTTAGACACGTTTAATAAATTCTATAATAACTTAACTAAAAAGTTGACTTTACCAAGATTTGAACCTATGACATTTGAGTTATTATCTTAAACTTTAACCAAATAAGCTAACAACTTATATTATCAAAAGAGCTACTTTTTTAATATTTATATATACATTCTACTTATTTTTTTAAGATTTGAGAGATCAAATTATTTTTTATAATTTTTATTTGGGTGTAATAATTTTATTAAAAAATAAAATAATAATATTAAAATTTTGATATATCAAGCTATTCTTTAAGTATTTATACATGCATTGCTTTTTTCAAGAAATTTTTTAAAGATTTGAGATATCAAGTTATTTTTTATATATTTATTAAGTGTAATATTTTTTGTCAAAAAATAAAATTAATATTAAAAATTAGGCTTTATGCTTTTATGATAAATTATATAATATCTTAAGTTAAGACAAAAAGAGATATAATTATTTTTAAGGCAAGTTAAAAAATAAAAAAAATGTTAAAATAATTAAGTTTAATGTTTTTAGGAGATCTTTTTAAAATATTTGAGAAATTGACTTATTTTTATATTTTAATTTGAGTATAATATTTTTTGCTAAAGACAGAGTTTATTTTTAAAGGGGCATAATACTTTTTTAATTTATTGTATAATCATTTTTCTTAAAAAAGAATATCTCAAATAATATATGCCTAATTTTTTAAATTATTTTTTAAAAATATTAACTAAATACAAAAATATAAAAATAATTTATTAAAATTAAATTAAAAATATTTTTAAAAATTAAAATTATTCTTAATATATTATGTAATATTAACTTATGTATAACCTATTTATTAACTTATTTTTAATTATGTTAAAAGGGTCATTTCGGGTTTATCAGGTTAACCTGTTCATGACCCGTATTTAGTTGTGTTTAATTGTATTCAACCCGTTTAGACCCAAACCCGTTTATATCAAACCCAAACCCGTTAACCTCGTGTCGTGTTCGGGTGGGGTTATCATGTCGTGTCACAAATTGCCACCCCTAACCCACTAGGATGAGTTTGGTTTTGGGACATGCTCTTAGAATGGAAGTTGAGTTCAATGAAAGAAGGAAGTCAATATCAACTAATTCTGAGAAACTATCATCTTACATTGTTATAATTGTGCGAGAGCACGTGGTTGTAGTAATCAAAGATTGGCATCATATGGCTCCAAAAATTAAAAAACAACTTTGGACTTTAATTGAGGTATGTATATAATTGAATTATTTATTCTTAAGGGATTCTAATATTTTATTTATAAAAATTCTTTAATTTATCCTTTTTTTCGTGCATATCAGATAAGATTTATAGTTTACAAGTCTAATAACGCTATGATATTACAAAAGATAGGACACGGCTGAAGGCAATACAAGTCCAAAGTTTCTACAGCAATTAGAGAAGCAATAAAAAAAAGATAGAAACTTTGTAGACAAATATCTTAAGCCTAGCAATGTAATGTCTCCTAAAGAGTGTAATATTTTTGTTGAAGAAAGATTATCCGAAGAGTTTCAGGTTTATTGTGTGTTTCTTATATATATATTATAAATTTGAACCATCTCTGCTTTTTCATTATTATTAATATATTCATTTTATTAGGCAACAAGCAAAAAGTTTAGTGAAATGAAGAATAGTAAAAAAACTATTGTACACAATGAGTAGGAAGGGCTATGCTCGTTTGGAGTGTGAATTGGTAATGGTCTTGGCACGTACTTCATTTTATTTTTCCTCTTTGTATTTTTACATAAGCATATATGTTGTAAATATTACTACTTTCTATATTTTAGAAGGAGGCCAATAAAAATTCAGATTCAGTTGCAAGAGTAGATGTATAGACAAAGGGTTATTTGACAAAGAATGGTGAGCCTTTAAATGAAGCAATTCAAGAAGTAATTGTAAGTAAATCATTAAAGCAAATGATATGTAGTTATATGTATTGAAATTATATAACTATCGAAAGTTATCAAGTTAATTTACTTGTTTTCACGTAAATGCAGGAAAAGATTAATGACATTAGTCAATCTACCACCAATTCAGTCGAGAGAGATAACTTAAGAGAGGATGCCATCACTAAAGTATTGGGACCTGAGCGTCATGGACTAGTTCGAGGTCTTGAATTTGGGGCAACACCTTCAAAGGTTGATGCTCAAATTCAAAGTAATGAAAAAGTAAAGGTCTTAGAAAATATAATTCAAGATCAAGCAGAAATGATAAATACTCTTAAAAAAAATCAAAGAAAATGAATACACTCGAGGAAAGAGTTGAAGCATTGACTGCCATGCTCTTAATGCAATCTTAGCATGTGACAACTAGACTAAAATTTTCTTTGTAGTTTAATTTATTACTTAAATTTATATAGTGAAATATATTTTATAATATGGTTTAACAACTTCAAAGCCCAAGTGGAAGAGACATGAATATAATACATTCGAACACTCAAACACTACAAGTAAACCATATTTTGAGCCGAACTTTGATTATAAACTTTTATTCTTAAAATGTTTATATTATATTTAATTTCTTTATGTATTATGTAGTCGCAACAGGCTAGCAAGCCCACCCAAGAAAAACTGCCTCCTAAGAATGCTAGATGCGAATTATTGAATTGACATCCTAAAAATGAAAGAGATGAAGAAGTTGTAGCAGTAGAAAGGATTTCTTCTACAAGTCTTAAGGCTAAAGTTCATGGCCTCCCACTAGGCTTTGATTGTTGGAGAGTTTGCATTGTAAAGGTAGTGAATGAAGATGCTGATTTTTATAGAGCAACATCAAAAATTCATTACTTGAGTGATGTTGTTGGAAGTATAATTGCTTGGCCAAAGAAGTACATAATATTATTGTAAATAATAATTACACGTTTTGATGAATTGTATATATGTTTGGTGGATTGTATATACTAAATGAGACATTTGAAATAATAGGACAAATGTTTAATAATGTTTATTTTATATTATGAATTTACAGATACAGGTAAATATATGCAATATATATTGTAGTAAAATATTTTTACGATTAAAAAAATTTGACACATATGACAACATTCAGTTTTTGTTGTAAGATACATGATATAACAGCGTGCAGACAATTATTGTTGAAATACTGAAGCAATCACAACGAACCCAAGTATGTTGTTAAGTAATGGACATACAACAACAACCATTTAACCATTGTTAAAAGGTTAAAAGGTTAGGTTTTTCACAACATTCGCCCGTTGTTATACACGTCTACAACAACAGGGACGATGACTGTTGTGGAATATGTCTTAAAAGATTGAAGCATTTAACAACGTGCAAACGTTGTTGTAACCTTAGCTTTAGAACGATACACAACGCATTACGATAACAAGCACGTGACCGTTGTTAAAGGTTAAGGTTTTCACAACGTGCGCCTATTGTTATAACATTTCCTACAACAACAAACATAGTGACTGTTGTCGAATATGTCTTTAAAGATTGAATCATTTAACAATGGGAGAACATTGTTGTAACCTCACTCTTAGATCGATACACAATGTTTTACAACAACAGACTGGTAACCGTTGTTAAAAATAGTCGGTCGTTTAACAATACCCTGATCGACAACATCACCATGAACGTTGTCGTATGGGTATAATAATGAACATTGTACGTTGTTGTAGGTACAATTTCTTATAGTGTTTGTTACTTGCCATGCGCACCTTAGATCCTCAATCTATAAGATTTTAATACCCAGATAATGTGAGTCTAATGCATTCAAAACATGTTCAAAATCATAGATTTATGTACCTTACATAAGTATTTCATGATGCGCACAAGGCTGAAACAACGATGTGTTACCGCAATAATGTTTTGCATTACCGCAATTGCTGGAGTCAACAACTCATGTTATCGCAGTCGGTTACCATGGTAATTAGTGCGTATACTAGTTTTTCAACATGTTACTGTGGTTAGTTACCACGGTAACCAGAGGAGGTTGTGCATGTTACCACGGTCACTTACCGTGGTAATTACGGGATTTGTAGAAAATGCAATGCTTTCATGTGCATTGTCCCATTCATGGTTTTCCCATGTGTTCTAAACTCTCACACATACACATTTTAGTTAAAACACACATCCAAACTAAAAGAATTCTTTATACCTTAGGGTTTTATGCATTTCTTCTTTGTTTCTCACCAATGTGAGGTCTTGCACCCCTCAAATCACTTGTGTTTTAATGAAAAATATGTCTACACTTAGGAAATGGCATACAGAGCTAAGAAACCAAGATTACAAGTGGGGTTTCATGATTTTACCTAAGTATAAGTCGTTTGGAACATCTCCACAAATTTTCTTTTTGTTGGGCTTGTTTTTCACGGATCTAAGCTTGCAAATCAATTGAGAGTGGTTGAATGGACTCAAATCACCCTTAGAGCTCAAAAGAAATGTTAAGAAGTGAGATTAGAAGACTTGGTTAGGGTTTGGAGAGAAAACACTTAGTTGCGGTGCACAAAACTTAGATCTAGGGTTTTGCATGAAACATTATGTATTTATAGAAAGTCACACATTACCGTTGTAGAGAAAAGATTACTGTGGTAATCAAGCATTACCACAGCCACCTACAACAGTAACCAGGGTCATGCCATCCGTTTTGTCTATTTTTTGGGTTTGTTCGGCATTAACACAGTAATTATTTTCATTACAACGATAACCAATGAAGTTACGACTTTTGTGTCTTTTCCTTGCCATTTCTCGTGCTTTCTAAATATACATTATTTTTATATTTATTCTAGATTTTTTTAGACTTATTCCACATGATTTTTTAGTATCTTTATTATTTTTTTATTTATTTAATTTATTATTTTATTTTAACTGTTCACTAGTGACATAAAAGTCTTATAATCTTTTGGGATATTACAAGGTTCTCCTTGATAATGTAAGTCTACCACGATGAGCAAGATCTCATATCATCTTCCTAATTTGACACATATCATGCCAATGTTTGATTTTAATCATCTAATACTTTAGAAGTTCATGATATTTCTTATAAGCTTTGTGAAAGTTATGATTATCTGAGTCCCAACACCATTCCAAATCTAAATAGAAACCATGTTCATAATTTTCACAAAAATAAAAGAGAAACAAATTGACCACTATTCACTATGAAACACTTATAATAAAATTATATAAATTTATAATGAAACACAATCAAATAGAATGGGCCATCCATTTTCTCCTTATCTATATATATATATATATATATATGATCATCTGGGTCATCTTCCACCTAACCCTTTTTTAGGGGAAAAAAAGGGGGCAAAAGAAGTTAAATAAATATATATATTTTTTTTCAACATTTATATAACAAAAATATATCTAGCTTGGTGGCTACATTAACATTGATGCGCTTTGGAACCAGAGTTTGAGCCCTCCTCACCCAATTGCAATTTTTTATTTAAAAAAACCAAAAAAGGAGGGCTTTTATTAAGACTCGTACCTATATGCATGTGTATTACATAAAATAAATACTGTACGTCTGGTAGCTTAGTGGTTAAGAGCCTTGATTTCAATATCAAAGTATGAATCTTAATAAAAGTCCTCCTTTTTTAATGTTTAATAAAAAATTGCGATGGGGTGAGGGGGGCCAAAATTCTGGTCCCATAGTGCATCAGTGCACATCAATGTGAATGTAACCACCAAGCTAAATATATTTTTGTTGTATAAATGTTGAAAAAAATATATTTATTTTATTTATTTTGCACCCTTTTTTTTCATAAAAAGGGTTAGGTGGAAGATGACCTGGGTGATCATCTTCTTAACTCAACTTCTTTGCAGATAAAAAGAAAATAGTGAGGCTAAAATCACTTCAAAAGTGAATGAGTTCACGCTACCACTAAGTTCCACCCAATTTTAAAACTTGATGTGCTCACCCCATTTTTCATTGAAAACCCTAAAATACTTAATTAAATTTAACTACCCTTACTAATCATCCACCAATTTCACCTTCACCATGCTCAACAAAATTCTTTCTTCTTTCAACTTCATTGTGCTCATCACCATGGCCATCGCCATGAACCATCACCGAGCTTAGTTTCACCATTGTTTTCACTAGAAATCGATTGCGCTGGCCATCGTGAGTTAAGTTCCAATTGTTGCGATGTCATAGTCGTGCCACTGCCGCACTTTGAGCTTTGTCGAACTTCAACAAAACCTACCTAAAAAAGCTTAGATCTGATAAGATTTATAGTTTTGTTGTGTTCTAAAGTTGTTTTATCATAATTTTTTTGTTGTAACCTTCATTTTAGTATATTATTTAGGAGAAATGGACGAGACATCATGAAAAAAAGTCTCCGTCCGATGAGGCCGAGACTCTTTGGTTCATATAGAGTTGGGTTGAGATTGCTCATACAGTCTCGACCCAACTAGGCCGAGAGTCTTTGACGAGGCTCGACCCAACTGGGCCAAGGCTCTTTGAGGTAGAGCCTCTTGTAAGGGTCTCGGTCCACATAAATGATGATCTTTTTTTATTTTTGATTTATATGTTTATTTGTATTTGAATATTATAATGAATTAATGATTATTTAAATTTTATGCAAAAATGGCACCAAAAAAGACAATGGCTGTAAAAAAAATACTTAAAATTCAGTTAGAAAGTGCATCTTCTTCAAGGCCCCCATTGATGGTATCCCTGAGGCAAGTTATTGTAACGACCCGTATTTTTGGACATTTAGTCGACGGGTTCGATATGTATTTTTCTGTATAAATTAATAAATTATAAATAAGAAATACATGATTATACAGAAATACAAAATTTTTGGCAATAATATTAATCAACATGTGTATTAAATGGTAATACATGATTTTTGGTGAAAGTATTAAGTAATAAGTGTATTACTTGAGGAATTAAAATAAATAAATAATGATGAATAAAATA
>JAJIYU010020846.1:0-10248 GCA_030144865.1 Tinospora cordifolia | reverse complement strand
AGAGGCAACCACAAGCTGTCAATTTATCAAATAAGCATTGTAGTTGTCAAAAAATGGCAATGTTATGGCATTCCTTGCTCACATGTCCTTGCTGTCTATTCTTTTGCTAGTCTAAATCGTTTGCGCTATGTTGAGAACTATTATTAATGGGATTGTTTTATAAGATGCTACTCCAAATCATTTAGGGCCAAACCACATGAAGATTATTGGCCATCAATGGCACACATTGCTAGGCTCTTACCACCTTCGGGTACTCAACGAAACAAAGGGCGTCTAGTTTCAAAAAGGATTAGGAACGAAATGGATTGGCGTGAACCCAGTGAACAGATATTATGTGGTCATTGCCATCAGCGGGGACATAACAGAAGGAAATGTCCAACATTTCACGAAGGGCAGACATCTGCAAACCCTTAGCATGTGATAATTATAGATTCTTGCTTAATGTAATATCATAATTATGCACTCTTCTTGTACTGTGAAAATGTAGTGTTGTTTATACACACCAATTCTTCTTTATATGACTACTTATAATTGTGTTAACTTATCTGGGAGTGGGGTCTTGCCACTTCTAGAGTTATATTGATTCTAGGGGCTCTTGGGATGACCTTTGAGACTTGCTTCATTAAGGCCAAAGCCTTAACCAACACCAGAAAAGCCTTCTACCATCCTTTTTGAAGAGGCAATAGGAGAAACCATTACTATTTTTGACAATGAGTACTCTCAGCTGAGACCTATTAAAATTATTATTTTTCATGAAGAAACCTTGGGTATAGGCCACAAATACTTGAAACAAGTTATGTAATTCAATTAAGAGTAAGGGATTTGTCAAGATTTAGGAGTCGACTATTGTTGGAACTATTGGGTTTGAAGTTGGATACTGGGACACATTACAAGTGGTGAGCAAGAAAAAAAAACCATGGATTGGTTGTAGTATAAGAGTTTTTTGCTTTTTTGTTTTTTAGCACAGAATGAATTTGTACCATAAGAATTTTCTAGGAAGACATCTTTTATCTGAAAAGAAAAAAGGAAAATATTGCATTAGCAATCCACATAGATAATCACTACTGAAAGTTTGGGTATATTTGTTCTTACTCTCAGAAATTGGTATATTTTTATAATAGCTTTTTGGGTTGATCAGCCAAGGGCCCATAGTTTTCTTGGAAGGTTTTCATAAGTAATTATATGATTCCAACGCCGGGCAACTAATAGTTGTATCCAAGGTTCATATTCTCATCCCATGCTTGTTTTTCAACGACCAGCAAGGTGGCACTTACATGGGCGAGTAGTAGGGATTGGAATGGGTGAGCTGTAGGGATTGGAATGGATTATTCAGCAACCAGCAAGGCGGCACTTAGATGGGTAGTTGATAATCTTATGGAAAATAGTATGTTCATTTATTTGAGTTTATACTTAGACATAGATTTATTTCTATATTAGCATTGTTGGTCTAATTGTGATTTAAAACATACAAAAATGTGTTATATAAGGTGTATTAACCTTTGACCTATATTATTGCAGATCTTATGGATCCTGGTCCTTCTCGTTGGAGTTTTAATCCATCACACCAGTATACAAGTATCGATCATTCATTTTTGTTTTGCTTTAAATCATGTTATGCAGTTATCAGTGTGTTTTCTTTTACAAGTGGTGTTGATCCAGGTCCTTCTAGTAGTAGTCCATCTACACCTTTTGTACCAACTTCTTGTATGTAATGTAATGTTTTTTTAGTGACTTATCTTATTGAATGCTCTAATGGTACTATATTATAAAAAATTTTGCAGATAGCATGGACCCAGGTCCATCTGACCGTAGTATTTTACATATGCAAGACCAACAAAGATCATTTATTGCATGGACGAGCTGATATGTTTATGTAATTGAGATATATTACTTTAAACAACATGTACATGTGGTTTATTAATGCTAACTTTAATATATCATCATGTTCTTAAACAACATGGGCATCATATTTGTGCTCGGTGTCGTGATGCATCATTACATCGTCAGATGCCCATTCATAGCATGCTTCTACAACAATCAAGGTTCTATGGAGTGGCTCAAGTAAGGTTTATAACCCTTGATTGGCAGTTAATTACA
This sequence comes from Tinospora cordifolia, assembly GCA_030144865.1. Taxonomy (NCBI): domain Eukaryota; kingdom Viridiplantae; phylum Streptophyta; class Magnoliopsida; order Ranunculales; family Menispermaceae; genus Tinospora; species Tinospora cordifolia. The sequence goes on along the minus strand of JAJIYU010020846.1, from coordinate 8,151 downwards.
GCTTTAGTTGAAAGGTGGAGACCAGAGACACATGCTTTCCATCTCCCACATGGTGAGTGCATCATTACATTACAAGACGTGGCAATCCAATTGGGACTTCCAGTTGATGGCCTCCCTGTCACAGGCTACACACGTCATGATTGGGGTGCACTTTGTGATAAGTTGTTAGGTTTTAGGCCAACACAACAACAAATGAAAGGTGGAAAGTTAAAAATGAATGTCTTGGCAGAAAAGGGTTATTCGACTTGGTCATACTGATGATGAGTTGATTCAACATGACCCCGATGACCCTAATGATGACTTTTATCCACTTCTAGAGTTTGATGAGGTTGCAGTCAATAGATATGCTCGGTCTTATATTTTACAGTTGATAGGAGGGTCATTATTTTCAGATAAGTCAAATAATTTGGTTCACCTAATGTTTCTCCCATTACTAGCAGACTTTAGGACAACTGAAAAATATAGCTGGGGGAGTGAATGTTTAGTATGGTTATACCGAGAATTATGCCATGTAGCACATGGGGATCCACATGAGATATTTTGGCCATTGATATTGTTACAATTGTGGGCATGGGATAGATTTTCCCATATCGCACCAATTCAACGCATGCAATTTGAATTTAATGATATAGTGTCTATTAACCAAGTAATACTTCCTGAAAAACCACTTGTGATGAGGTAATATATTTGTTATTGTTTGATTCCATTCATTTTACTATTTTTTACTAAGATAAACAAATTTATGATATAGGTGGAAAGATGCATTTGCTGTGATAGAAGTTTCCACACATGTTTTGCCCACTTACCGGGAGGCATTCGATATTCAGCTTCTGAAGCAGGTAATGATATCATACATATTACCTTATTTACTATTTAATAAAATTATTTATAATAAACTAATACTTTCATGTTTTTTTTTCTTTTTTCTGTAGATAATCTGGGAACCATATGAGGTCGATGATATCCTTAGTATGATGCCATTATCTTATAGGCGCGATCACATGGTTTGCCAAAGTAGAGTGCCACTTATTTGCTTTCACATTGTCGAATGGTACTTTCCTAATAGGGTCTTTCGTCAATTCGGCATGAGACAATCAATCCTCGACGAGTGTGACACAGAACAGTTCCTTCATGAGATAACATTACGTGCCTCTACATCAACAAATTGGGCTACATACCATCAGCGGTACATTCAGACATGGGATCGTCATCACGAACTTGTTGTCTCTAGTCCACGGATTGACAATCCTGCAGATTTTTATGAGGCAGAATATATAAGATGGTATTGACAAATAACTCAACGATGTATTAGCCGTCAATGTGCACTCTTTGATTATCTTGTAAGTCTCTTTTTACGAAACTTTTGCATGTTTCTTTTAGTCCTTTCCTTCACAATATATGCATTATGATTAATCCTTTTATGTTTTATCTTCATGCAACGGGTACAGAGCAAATGTACAATCATGTAGGGCTTCAAGGGGATCAATTCATACGATCTATGTGTTCTAACTTTATGGAGGCAATGCAGATAGATCGTTGAATTCATGGAGTAGTTCATCACACAATGCTTGAACCTTTTACACCACCATAGCAAGGCATCAATTTTGATGATTTTATCGTCTCACCGATTCCCGATGTTTCGTGGGAATCTCATGTCCAAGAAGCAAATTTACAAGAAAATTATGGCCAAGATGAAGGTGTTGTCCACGAGTATGTGCACATCCAAGACGAGGACGAGGACGAGGAAGAGGAAGAAGACAAGTTGATGGAGAGAGACTGGGATGAGGTCCTATTGATTACGATGTTGATGTTAATATCGAAGTTGGCGAGCCAATGCATTCAAATCTATTAGAAGGAACAAATGAGGAAACTAATGAGGAGCAAGCAGCTGAAGAGCCATCGTAGGCTACTAGTGAACACCAAGAATTGTAAGTTTTCCGTCGAGGTCGATGCCAAAGAAAAATATGTACATGATGTCGATCATAATTTTACATGTGTTTCTTGTTTTGTAGTTAAGCATATATTGTATTAAGAAAATAGTTGTTATTAATAAAGATGGTTTCCATATTAAGATCATTTTTAGATGTAGTTATAGCATTCAATCTAATGTCATGATCTTTTAGTTCTTTGTATCAATTTACAATTTGATTTTCATGCTTGGCAAGATGTAGCAGTACAAGATAAATTCTGAATTGAATTTTCTTATTAGTGCCTTGGTCTAAGTTGAGTTTTCTTTGTCTAGTTGAAGTAGCTTGTAAAAGAAAGCTACATGGGTTCATTTTGTATCAAATTCCACTGTCAATTAGGATATAACAACTGTATGTGAAGTTGTGAACCACGGTCAATGTTGATATTACACTTTTCTTTTGTGTTTAATTTGTAATCATCATGTTGAGGATCATGTCTTCATTTCTGATATACTAGTCTTAACTTGTTATGGTATCTTATTTTTCTTTTCGAGTATAACAGGAGGTAGTGCTAAAACGCATATTGCAAATGGAAGAATCCATTAAAAGGCGTGATTTTCAATTGCTTCGCTGCTTACTTTCAACAGGTTTTCCAAAACCTCCTGTTTAAAATTGTTTGACTGGTTTGTTTTTGCAGTAAAGCCCTCCTGCATTAATTTTTTATGCATTTATTGAAATTCCAGTTGTATATTCTATTTTTTCTTTTTCTGTTGATGAGTATGTAATTGTGATGATCTCATTGGCTCCCTATTTCAATCTTGATGTTTCATCATGTGCATATAGTTGTGCAATGACATAGAGGAAGTTCATTAAAAGTGTTTTTATGCCAACATCACATAAACAAGAAATGAACAAGTCTGTAGATATTGATTCAAGTGTCTTTTCATTACTTTGGTTCCCTCTGTTCATTACATTTAGAATTCATTCTCCTACTTATTCTACAAGATTAGTAACCAGTTCTTACAATCACCCACTTGCCTGAAAATCCTAGGATCATTAGTAAAAAGCATTCATGAAACATGAAACATCATACTCTTAAAAGTGCAACAAATCCGTGGCAATATGATTGGAAAGATCTCATACATGCTCACACTTGGATTAATATGTACAATAGTTAAGGATATGATAATCCATTCCTTCTTCATCATTACTTTTGTTGCCTTTGTTCATTAGCTTTAGAATTCATTCCTCTACTTATTCCACACAACTAGTAACCAGTTTTTTACAATCATCCTATTACTTGCAAATCTTAGTTTCTTCAATAAAAGCATTCATCATCAATGAACCAAGGAATCTTAACTTTCAAGTGGGGTAGTGAAATTGGGATCTAAGGATCAAAAAATTTTTTCGTCACTTTCGAGAGTTCGTGTGGGACTATTAGAATGCGCTGGAATTGTTCTTAGCAAAAAAACCCTCCCAGATTGGTCTTGGTGATCGAAAACAGTTTTTCAAAAGCTAAACTTTCAATAAAATAGAAGAATTGAAGTGGGGTAGTGAAATTGGGATTTGGGGATCTAAAAAGTTTTTGGTTGCTTTTGGGAGTTCGTGTGGGACTATTAGAACGTGCTGGAACTAGTCTCGACAAAAAAGTCTTCCCAGATTGCCCGTGGTGATCGAAAACAGTTTTCGAAAATCATAACATACATATAAAAGGCTAGAATTGAAGTGAGGTAGTGAAATTGGGATCCGAGGATCAAAATATTTTTTCGTTGCTTCTGGGACTTCGTGTGGGACTATTAAAACACGCTAAAATTGGTCTCGACAAAATGCCCTCCCGGATTGGCCGTGGTGATCGAAAACAGTTTTTCAAAAGCTAAACTTTTAATAGAATAGAAGAATTGAAGTGGGGTAGTGAAATTGGGATCCGGGGATTTAAAAATTTTTTCGTCGCTTCCAGAATTTTGTGTGGAACTATTAAAAAGCGCTGGAATTGGTCTCTAAAAAAAGTCATCCTAGATTGCCCACAGTAATCGAAAACAATTTTTGAAAATTATAACATACACATAAAAGGCTAAAATTGAAGTGGGGTAGTGAAATTGGGATCCGGGGATCAAAACTTTTTTCGTCGCTTCCGAGAGTTCGTGTGAGACTATTAGAACGCGTTGGAGCTAATCTTGTCAAAAAATCCCTCCTGGATTGGTCGTGGTGATCGAAAACACTTTTTTAAAAGCTAAACTTTCAATAGAATACAAGAATTGAAGTGGGGTAGTGAAATTGGGATCTGGGGATCTAAAAATTTTTCATCACTTCCGAGAGTTCGTGTGGGACTATTAGAACGAGCTGGAATTGGTCTCGACAAAAAAGCCCTCCCGGATTGCCCATGGTGATCGAAAACACTTTTTTCAAAAGCTAAACTTTCAATAGAATACAAGAATTGAAGTGGGGTAATGAAATTGGGATACGGGGATCAAAATTTTTTTTCATCGCTTCCAGGAGCTTGTGTGGGACTATTAGAACATGCTGGAATTGGTCTCAACGAAAAAGCCCTCCCAGATTGGCCGTGGTGATCGAAAATAGTTTTTCAAAAGCTAAATTTTCAATAGAATAGAAGAATTGAAGTGGGGTAGTGAAATTAGGATCCAAGGATCTAAAATTTTTTTTCGCTTCTGAGAGTTCGTGTGGGATTATTAGAACGTGCTAAAACTTGTCTCGGTAGAAAAAGCCCTCCCGGATTGCCCGTGGTGATCGAAAACAATTTTTCAAAAGCTAAACTTTCAATAGAATAGAAAAATTGAGGTGGGGTAATGAAATTGGAATTTGGGGATCTAAAATTTTTTTCATCGCTTCCGAAAGTACGTGTGGGACTATTAGAACACGTTGGAACTTGTCTTGGCAAAAAAACTCTCCTAGATTGCTCGTGGTAATCGAAAATAATTTTTCAAAAGCTAAACTTTCAATATAATAAAAGAATTGAAGTGGGGTAGTAAAATTTGGATCTAAGGATCAAAAAATTTTTCTGTCACTTCTGGGAGTTTGTGTAGGACTATTAGAACGCGTTGGAGCTGGTCTCGGCAAAAAAACCCTCCCGGATTGCCCGTAGTGATCGAAAACAATTTGTACTAAAAGTTGAAAAAAAAATAATAGACCAATGCAGCCCCTTCGAGGTGCGGCATTGACTTGGAAAAAAGAACCCACATGCCAAGGCTGGTTGGGGGTAGAGTTAGGTGATGAGGTTGCTGAGGAGGAAGGTTCGGGGGACTGAACAATTGGGGATTCACGACAGAGTTCCCATAATGACAAAAGTTCTGAGATTGTAAAGTCTGGATAGTGAACCGAGAAGGTGTGGATAATTTTGATTGTGTATAATTTTGATTAGTTGGATATTTTAAAAATAATTTATTTATTTTTACATTATTTGAAAAAAAAAGTCCCTATTACGATATTGTTTTGATTTTAAATTGGGCTACAAATATTGTATACACATTGACACATCATAAGTAACCTGTCCAGAACTAATAGATATTGTTAAATTACTTTAAAAGTTATTTGATTACTTTAAATGATAATTAAAATTTACTTACGCATAAATTGTATTATTTGATAATGTCCAACAACTTGCCTACAAACTTTGTAAAGAAGTGTGTGCCTTTGTTATCCATAAAATATTCAACAAAGATCCCAAGGGGAAAAAAGACCTTATAAGGCATGATGTTTATTTTATATCCCATTTAAGGCGCCTTATTGAACAAATTCCCCATTTAAGCATCTGGTTGACACGGAGGAGCCAGGTGGAAAGCAGATGTCCACAGTGGAGCTTGGTGGGTTTAAAGTATATTGCCGCCCTTAGAGGGGCGGCAATAAAATTTTTTTTATTTCAAGCCATTGTCACCCTTTAATTCCAATTAGTAAGCTTTGATTGAACACCAGTCTTCTAGATCCAACTTTCTACTAAGGTCAAATTTGAGCTACCTTTTTTGACTCTTAAAGTTGCTGGTTAGTCGTGTTAGCTGTAGGAAGGCATTAGAGGCGTTTTAGCACACAAAGAGTTGGTTTTGGTTGTCTCTTTCTTAACCCACAGAAATGGATGCTTCTCCTTCATTATCTATGCCCTCTTTTGCCAGATCATGTTCATCCTCCAAAATTGATGGTCTATATGAAGTTGAATATTTACTTGATACCTAAGGAGCCATACCCTTAATCGAGTTAATCTCAATCCTACCCCAGAATGTTTATTCCATCCCCACACAGACCTTCCAAAGAAAAATCAAGAAACTGTTCAAGAAACAAACTCCCCAAAGTCCAATCAAAGAATATGTGCAGATCTTAAACTTCAATGATCGCCAAGTCCCCCGAACCAAGCTGAACACTTTTTTTCTACTACACTTTCTTCCCTTCTCCTTTCTTCATGGTTACAGTCACCTCCACTATGGTGCTGTCAAAATGTCTATCACTTTCCATGGACGAAAATCAACCGAAGCAATCTCTCGCTTGGCTCTTCTTGACTCTCGAATGCTTCCCTATGTTGATGCTGTGATTGGTAATATTCAGACCATTTTAAATTTGGACACTATGTTTATTAATTTTTACCCGAATTTTAATGTCTCTCTCAACGATCCCCATGTTATCTCTACTTTGAGCCTCCAAGTACAAATTACTGGTACCCTTCAGATCGAAACAACTCTTGCAGCCATTGTCCATTATCAAATAGCATATCGAGTCCAAAGTCATGCTATTGATGTTCCTTATAAAGGACATTCTCTTGATGGATTGATGTTCGATATTAGCTCCCAAGTGCTGTCTCTCACACCTTTCTTCCAAGAACTCTCTCTGTAAATCGACTTCAGCAACTATTTCCAAAAAAAATGGATAACAAGTTATGAAGCTCAGTTTCAAATCAATGACATCCAGTAGTCTTCTCAGACTATTCATAAAATACGTACTGATGGTCTTGTTGAGATCACTTTTCTAGAGCTGATGATGACTCTACGTAGACCTTCTTTTGCAAGTATTCATTTTGTTGCAATCCTAGACGCACCTCAACCACATCCTTCCCACATTTGGTGGGATACTTGTAACTACCCAGACTATGAAGATTATGCCTGAAGTACAATACGACGTCCAATGGTCCAAAAAAAAGAAGTTATCACAACAAAAACTATAGGTCAGATATCAAACTGGAGATCCCTTAGTTAGTTTCATTGAATCAAGATCAAGCAGATATCAGTATTATGTCCTCCTTGACAAAGAACCCTCTCACGAGTGCTTTGTCATCTCAGATCCTCCAACTTCTTCTAAACCATTGCCTTCTAATGACAGATCTGAGGATCCTTTTACTGGTTGTCCAATCCAATATCAAGTAAAACCATCCAAGATCGTTAATCCTGATGGCCCAAGATTAATGCCTCTTCAGCTGTTCTGAACTGGCAATCTAACAATTCCCTTTATCAGAATGATCTTCTCAAAACCACTACTCAGAAGCAACAACAGATTCTTTACCAAGAAGACTCCCAAGACCAAGTTGTCATGACCATCCATGATCAGATTGACCAAATTCATTGGGAACTCAAAGTTTTAGCTGAGTCAATTGATAACTATATTGACACTGCTCCTTTGTTTTTGCCTCTGGAAAGAGAGCAAAAATCTCTTAAAGCACATCTTAAAGATATTAAAGTCTTGCTCCCTTTTTTGGCAACTCTTACTTATTCCCCTCATATTGTTCGTTCTACCATGACTCCTACACCCGTTTTTCCTTCCCTCTTCCCCAAATCTTATAAAACCCATAATCAATTGAAACCCCGCTCAGAACCGAATCCCTCTTCACCAAAGCATTACCAAGCATCCCCACCAATTAAATCTCTTTCTAAAAGAAAAGAAAAGGTCAAAGAAAAACTTATTATGACATTCTGCCCATAGAACTAAACCTTTTAGCCTCATCAAAAGCCCAACCTTTGTCAGACATTGCTGAGAACCCTCTCACCTCATTCCTTGAATTTATGGCACGCTGCTATGACCAACCATCCATTGCCATGGCAAACAAAGCAGAACAATCCACTCTGCACTAACCTCTTCCTTAGATTTCATCATCTAACGAATTCGATGACATTTTTGTTGCTTCCAAAACTGGTGAAATAGGCCCTTCTTCATTTGTAGACACAAGTGTTGAACCCATTGATGATATGGAGTACACTCCTCCTCTCAAGCCTAGACCCTAGAAATCAAATGGGTCAAGCTCCTTTAGTACTTT
>JAJIYU010020845.1:0-10249 GCA_030144865.1 Tinospora cordifolia | reverse complement strand
TTTTTTATTTTTATTTTTTACTTTAGAAATAGTTGATTCATCTTCAGCCACTTGAGTTTTCAAAATTCTTTTTTTATGAAATCATAGCTATTCTTAGCAGGATATTAGGGAATCTTGTTGCTATTATTTAAACAAGCATAAGACTTTTGTAGTTATTGGTAGAAGAACAAGGAGGGGGAGAATAATAAAGATGTGCAAAAGAACAAAAAAAAAAAAAAACAGAGAAAGGAAGAAGAAGAATAATGATTGGCAGAAAAGGTGGAGGAGGACTGAGGAGATGAGAACGAAAGAAAGAAAATGGAGGAAGGAGAATAAAATGTGCTGAAAAGAAAGAGAGGAGAAAGTAGGATAAAGATGGAGAAAGTCAGATGAGGCCAAAGAAAGGTCAATGCCTAGCTGCCATTTTCTCCTAATTGCAAACCCATTTTGGGAATCACAAACCCGTTTGGGAAACTGTTTCGTTTTTGGGGCAATCAATTTACTATGGTTAATATAACGGTTTATTTTAACAAAAAATCTCTAACTATAAATGTCCAGACAGATGATGTATGCTGGTTTTTTCTTTGCAGAACCCAATACCTGACCTAATTGAATCAGGTCACTTCTTTTAAAACTTGACCTACCTGATGATGTTAGCAAACCCAACTCAATCTAAGACATTTCGTTCAGGTCAGTTGGGTCAAGTCAAGTGTGCAGTTTAAGTGCTAAGCCCTACTTGTACACTATTATATCCGAAACGTCTAGCTATTTCAGAATAATTCCATTTTGGAAGGTGAAGAATAAGTTTTTTCAAGAGAATCCAATATTCACTTGGAAAATTCATCGAAACATGGCTTTATAATAAATATTTGGAATCGGTAATTAAAAAAGTTTCAATTTGTTTTAACTTTTCATCATGTTATTTTATGAACACGAATGTAATTATAATTATGTTTTACACGTATATTTCACAAAACTACAATTTTTCTGCAAAACAGAAATGGCAATATTGAGTTGTGATTGAAGTCTCTGATACAGATGAAATCATTGTTGTTGAAGTTTCCTGCACTGTAGATGAGAAAAAGTATGTTATGCTTTTATAAAAGCATCACTTTAGTATATTACTATAAATTTTTCCTTATTGCTTAGATTGGTACTGATAACTCTCGTAAGTTCACAATGACTTCATCAATCCTGATGGTGTGATTTTGCATTTACAGGTGTATTTCTGTTAATTCATTTTTCATCTTCAACATGCTTCAGGTGATCTGTCATTTTTCTTTAACTATCTGCATGACTTTGGCTTGAATTTTGAGAACAAGGTCATAAGCTGTGGCAAGGCTCATTGAGGAAACATACATGACTTTGGCTTGAATTTTAGATTGGTTTAAAAAGATTACTGATTGTTTCTTTTTGCAATTTTCTGGCAGGCATTTGAGCCCCCACTTGACATGAGCCAGGACATGGATGTTTGTGAACATGAACATTTTGGAGAACTCCATAGTGAGCATGTTGCTGGGGAGAGAAGTTCTTGCTCTGAACAGTGTGCCTCAACTAGTGGTAGATCATGCTGTTCCAAAACTGACCAAGCAAGATATGAAGCTCAGAACAATCTGACTAATAATTCACCTAGGAACATATCTATTAAGCAGGTGCCTGCATAACCATTTTAAAACATTTCAGTTTGGGCAGATCAAGTTGTTAAATCTCTTATATAAGTCTTCTACTTTTTCTTCATTTAGAAATTTGACTTCTGAAGATAACAACAGGAGGTACCGATGATATCTGAACGTGTTACTGGAAGCACGTCTCTTAGCTTTAATGATAGCAAGACTTCAGAAAGTGCTAGTATAAATGATGTTGAGGCTATTGAAAATCTGACAGAGCTTTCTTCTATCTCTGATTCCAATGGACATGTAAGCGCTGGTATTAATGTCATGCATTGATTTCCATATTGGTGTGAGTAGTGTGATGATAAGGATAGTATGAGGGTCCTTGCTTATCTTGTCATAGTCCTTATTCACATTTGCCACCATTTGTGTCAGGTCTCCTGTTTTCTTTCTTTTATCTTTTAGTTGAATGGTCATTTAATTGTTCTAATATGTATTTGAACTTCTACCAAACACTTTCTTCAAAAAGAAGGTGGTATCATGATCCTGGTTGGAGTAAACTGTTTGCGATATTAAAAGAATAACTTTTCAAGGAGAAAGAGTTCTGCGCAGAAATCCTTTTGAAAACAGAATAACAATTAAATAAATTCTTCTATTCATTGAATAATAGTTCTAGCTTCTGTCATGCCAGATTCTTAGTTTGTGGAAGTCCAATTATCTCTCTGATGCTGTGCTTCAATCTCACCATGCTTTTATTCAATTATTCTATAGGAACATCCAACTATAGTGGGAGTTACAATTGAGAATTCTTTTGTTCTCATTTCGTACTTTAAACGTTTATTTTTTGTTTAAAAATTTTCTTTGTTTGTACTGTTTTGTTTACATTTACCTCTTAATTCAATGAATACTTACTTAAAAAAATTAGATGAAAATTCAGATAGCTGTGGAGAATCCGAGAATCATCATTCCATTGGTTTGATGGAAGTTGACCCACAATCTTCTTGTGAAAGATCTTTTATTTTTCCTCAGTTATGCGCACATTGTCCTTACCTATTTTGTTCTTTCTGTATTTTCTTTTCTCAAGGATCTATTTTCTTTATGACCAGGTCAGTCTGTGCCAACATGATTGGTTAGATCCTTCATTGCAGTTTAATGTTCCTCTTGTAGATGTTGACAAGGTATCTTCAGTTCCCACTCTGCTGTGATAATATTCAGTCTTTCCATCTTGGAAAGTTTATGACTTAGTTGTTTGAAGTATATATTCTACTCAAGCTAGGATGAGTCAAAAACATGTTATATGGAGCTTGACATGCATATTACTTGCATCTACTTGATGCGATAATGTACTGAATGAGATTCATCATCATTTTAACAGATTGTAGGCTCCATAAGATTTAGTTGATAATCCTTTTTCCACAGTGAAATGTACACTTCTTTCATCACATTTCATTACATATTGCAAGTTGTGTAATGCTTCATGGTTAATTTTCAGGTCCGATGTATAATTAGAAACATCGTTAGAGACTGGGCGGAAGAGGTACATATTTGGATCTAGTAGACGCTTATGTTTTATGATCTGATATAAGTTAGCATGGACAAGTACATCTCATATGTATTCATTTACTTTGTAGGGCTGGAAAGAACGTGAACAGTGCTATAAGCCTATTCTTGAAGAGCTTGATCGCTTGTTCCCTTCTCGGAGTAAGGATAGGTACATTATTTTAGTTGTTTTACATGCTAAAATCAAAGATCAACTGCAAGTGTTTCCATACCTTCATCAACTCTAAGGTGGGGTTGCAAGGGCTTGCTTGGTCATCTATGAATTTGAATCATCATTCATTTGACTAGATTATATACTTGATACATCTATAAAAGTGGCATAAGTCTAAATCCAAACAGAATAAAGTCCAGACAACACCTCACATTGACAAACTTATGCTATGTTTGGACTTGGTTTGGTTTTAAATTCTGACATCACATTCTTTCTTTTTTTTTTCCTTAATAATCAGAACAAGAATTTATTAAGTAAAATAGTACAATATGTTACAAAGTAACTGACAAAAGATACACTATGTGCTTGTGACTGGTGTTTGACATTCAATCATTACATTCCATCGAGAACAGCCAAAGTGTAGCATATGATGCAATTAAACCAGTTACTCTATTGACTCATGATGCAATTGCACCCTCAATGACATAATTTGGAGTGCTGTGGCATCATCTGGAGCACTGTCCAGACCACCCATGAAGTAAAGCCACCTACTTCAAATTCCTTTGCAAATCTAACAGGAGAAAAAAAAAATGATTCAAACTGCCTGGTCTGCAATCAAAATAAGCAACAATGTGGGGTAGGCGACAATTATATGCACAATTTTACAACGTATGACCACTATACTAGTACTGATTGTTCTATAAGCTATTAGTCATCCAAAGATAATAAACTTAGTTGGTACCTTGACTTGCCATAGAGACTGTATAAGTGGAAAAGGATGACAGGAAGGACAGTCACATAGTGCCTTAAAGAAAGATTAAGTAGTGAAAAGGCTGGTGGGTTAGAGTCTAAACCAAGCTATTTGACAGATTAGACCACCTAACTGGGCTAATCTATCCAGTGGGGCTGAGTTCTTGTTTTAGTCTCTAACAGTTAGAGCCTTAAAGAAGTGATTGTTCAAAGAGGTGACGTCATGGGGATAAGGTCATGATTTAAAAAATGAACAATTGTTTGGTTCCCCCTTATTGAAGAGAGTTGATAGAGATGAGGGCACAAGTCTTCTAATAAAGAAGCAAACAACGAAATATCTTCCTAGAGGTCAAATGTATGCCCATTCCCAACTTGTAATCATGTATGCATAAGGGCTGAGTAGCCAAAGAGGAGATACACTTTCATAGGAATCAATAAGTGAACTTCTAAGCCTTCCACCTCAATTATCATGATGTGGAAGGGAAAAAGAACCATACTTAGTAAGAACTACTTGAACCTAAAGAGAATTTGGCTCTAAGAAGTTGCACCAAAGCCATAATTCACATAAAGCAGCATTCTTTAACCTTATATTATCAATCCCTCGGCCCCTTTTCTCCTCTGCCTTCTACTTAACCAAACAGAGTGTACACTAGCTTTCCTCCTCCACAAAAGGTTTGAAATCTCTTCTTAATTTCTTCAGCAACTCCACCAGAGCTCTGAACTTGAACAAGTAGTAAGAGGATAATGCCTCTAAGACTGCTTGGATGATGGTCAACTTGCTCCTTTTGGACTAAAAAGCTCGCTTCCATCTGTCAAGCCTTCGAGCTATTTTGGTGACTGACTCCAAGAGGGGGGCATGATATGTTATTTTTCAGACACCAATTGAGCAGCCATGCTTATTTGCCAATTTGGGAAGCAAATTTACTTTCATAATAATGCTTGCCATTTTGACACTTTGCTACATTACCACACAACGCAAACATCTCCAAAGCAATGGGGTAGCTGAATGTCATTTAGAATGTTATTCTCCTTCCCATTAAAAAATAACAATGCGGCATCTGTGAACTGGAGATGAGAAATCCCCACCTCCTTTTCCACTCGAAAACCATTCACTAACAAATATTTTATTTGCCAATTCAGGAAGCAAATATACTTTCATAATAATGCTTGCCATTTTGACACTTTGCTACATTACCACACAGCGCAAACATCTCCAAAGCAATGGGGTAGCTGAATTTCATTTAGAATGTTATTCTCCTTCCCTTTCAAAAATAACAATGCGGCACCTATGAGCTGGAGATGAGAAATCCCCACGTCTTTTTCCACTAGAAAACCATTCACTAACAAATATTACCTCACTCTAGTAAATGAGCTCCCAAGCCATTAGTGACCAAAGTTAACAAAAATGATGAGAAAATGTTATGAATTTGACGCGTCTCATCTTCCAATAGATCCATCTCTTGCCAAACTCTTTCTTGAGCATGAAAAAAAATCAAGGGACTCCCATTCCATCAAATTGTATGCTTTAGCAAAGTTGACTTTGAAGACCCCTCCTTTCTAGTGATGCACCCTATACTCTTCCATCGTTTCATTAGCAGTGAGCACTGCCTCTAAGATTTGCTTGCCCTAAACAAAAGTTGACTGGGTATGCTTGATTGTTGTGTGAAGTATCAACTTGAGCTGTATAGACAATGGTGTAGCAATGATCTTGTATAAGCTCATAACCAAATTGATAGGGGGAAAATCCATCATGCTCCGGGACTCAACCGTCTTCAGCATTAGGCGAAAGTATGTTTCATTAGTTTGAATATTAATGACCTTGGAATGGAACTCATATACTTCCATATCATCCTCTTTAACAACATTTTCATGTTGGAACTTGGTTTACTTGTAAACTAGAGCTGCAATTGTGTTGGAAGTTTGAATCATGCTGAAACTTGCAGAAGGTGGGTAAAAGAAAGCGTGATGGCAAGGTCTATTCAAGCATGACATTGAAAAAGGGGAGGATCAGATGGGCATTTTGGGAAAAAAGCAACTCTTTTTCTTTAAACATGGTAGTAGGTTGTCATTTAAGAGTATGGCAGTCAGCAGGACATATGTATAAAAGAAATTTCAAAAAGATAGTTATTCGGGGAATGGAGTATTTGCATTTGAGAGGGCTGGTGATGCTTGGTTGATTTATGAAGAATTGAAGATAGACTAGTTAGAATCAAAGAGTACTAATAGCCTCGTAAATTAGAGAGGTTGTCATCTTAAAACTAATTTAAGCACTTGAATTGACTTGACGAGCTATCCTATTGTTGGTTCAGTTAGTTGCCAGCTTAAAACTTCAATAACTTCTAATTTAGGAATCAATGAAGTTATTAGGTCCTTCCTCAAATTCTATCTCGTATTGCAATGGAACATAAACAAGAACGTGGTCAAGGATGATAAGAGAGGATTAATAAATGGCAAAGTATGGGGAGCCATGGCTCTCTGTAGCTAGGGAGGTGGTCCTTATCCCTTCTCACCAATGTAGGATGAAAAAGAGGAGGAAGGACTCCCCTTTCAGTCCATAACTTTTTTTTTTAATACTTCCTAGAGGGTTTTGGCACAAGTGCATCTCAATTAGGAAGAGCCACTTGATTGAAGTGGGAGCATCCCCCCTACCTTCTTTCCTTCTCTTCTTATCAATACTGAACTAAATGAGGGTGGGAATCCTGCCTTAGTCATAGAAAGCGATCCTCCCTTCTCTCCTTTTTTTTTGCTTGAGTGGCTTTTCCTAATGTGAGAGACTCTTGACACTGCCCTTGATTTTTTGTTTTTTGTTTTCTAAAACATAGCTGACATATAAATCATTATCTATAGACTTGGAGAATTCTTATACTACTTATAATGCTGAAATTTAAAAAGCGTATGGTTACACTATCTTGCCAATATTTCAAAAAACACATAAAAAGCTGGTAATTTTTTTTTTCTGAATTTTGAGATATCTTTGTAGTATTTCTTGGGCATTAGTGATTTAAATTCATGTTATTTCCAATTTTGCCCTTTTAAATCCATATATAATAATCACCACTATCTCTAACAAATCACTATCTATAAAATAATTTTCCATGGATTCACTAATCACCACTATAATAATAATAATAATAGTTGCACCCACCTTTTAATTAAACCACCATCTTTTAAGAAATCTTGAAGTGATGTCTCCTCCTCCTTTTTATAGATCAGATTAACAGAATTTACTCTCATATGAAATGCCTACGTAATAATTATAACAACAATATTGATAAAATCCTAACTTAAAATTTATTAATTAATATTTAAATTTACATGCAATGCTGCATAACATATGTAGATATGTGTGTCTATCAGTAAAAGCCTTTTTCAAATTGTGTGCTTGTTATAAAAATACTGTCTTCATATCAGTTGGGTGAATGTGGGGTTCAAATTTTAGAACCCATTCGACCCAACAGAAGTCACTGTCATATGAAACACCTATATAATGATAACAACAACAATATCAATAAAATCATAACTTAAAATTTATTAGTTAATATTTAAATTTACATGCAATGTTGCAAAACGCATGTAGACCCTGGTGTAGGTGTGTGTACAAGTAAAAGCCTTTCTCAAATTATTGCATGTTATAAAAAAAATTCTGTTTTTATGTGTGTTGGGTGAATGTGGGGTTCAAAATTTGGAATCCATTTGATTGAACCTTTTAGTCAATGTTTTTCATACTTAATTGACTTGATCGAAGGATTGTAAGTTAGAATCTAACCTAATCCAATTAGATCATGCGTGCTTATTGTTAGCATATAAATACCATAATGCCTTTTCTCTAATTAGACATTAACTTCAAACATGTTTACAGGCCTCCTTGCTGTTTGGTTCCCGGTGCTGGACTAGGAAGGCTGGCTTTGGAAATTTCATGCCTTGGTTTGTATTAAATACTGAATCATTGATGCTGATCTCCTATTTATCCTATTTGGCACAGTGCCTTTAAGTTTTATGAAGTTGTGCTTATGTCATGATTATCATCAGGTTTCGTCAGCCAAGGCAATGAGTTCTCCTACTATATGATGATATGCTCAAGTTTTATTCTGAACAAGTAAGAAAATTGTTATCTCCTAAATTCATATAATATGCTTTTCCTATAACATCAAGTACTAATGTTTAGAAACATACCTGGTTATAATTCAGCACCCAAAGGGCTGGGGAGTGGACAATTTATCCTTGGATGCATAGCAACTGCAATTCTCTTTCAGATAAAGATCAGCTTCGACCTGTGTCAATACCAGATGTCCATCCTGCTAGGTATTCATGCTAGCTTCTCTCTCTCTCTCTCTCTCTCTCTCTCTCTGTGTGTGTGTGTGTGTGTGTGTGTGTGTCTATTTTCTGGGCATAGTTTCTGATTTGGTAATCTTAGTTGATATTCATGTTAGCATGAACATGATTAGAACTCATGACCTTGGATCATGACTGAGTTATCTTTCAGTGATGTAACTGTAAGGATTATATTTACACAAGATTATTCGTTCATCTCATGCCAATGTTGGTGGAAAGGACTTAAAAAAGATTATTCATTCATCTCATGACAATGTTAGTGGAAAGCACTTAATTCTCTTTTACCTTTGTATAAATGTATTTATGGTTAAATTTTGTTTTATTTCATATGAAGGTTTTTCTGTTGTCAAAACCTTTATTTTAGGCAAATGGAGAGTAAACTTTGCCAATTAACACGCTTAAAAAGTTTAGAAATATCTGATAAGTGAGCAAGGGTCCCTTCACTACTTAACATGAGTGCATATAAAAAGTTTGTCTTTGATTGCACCTTAAGGCATCAACTGAGAACATAGGAAAATTAACAAGCAGCATGATGGAGAATGAAAGGTAGATATAATATGATTATAAGACCTCAAATATAAAATATGGGTAGTGTGTTTGAATTAATATATCCAAGAAAAATTAAGGGGAAAAAAAAGAAACTCAGAAGTGTTTTTTCTTTTGTTTTTCTTTTTCTCTTGAGAAGATGATAGCTGATAATTGAATTATCATATTTGGAGATCTTTATAGCGACTACTCCATTAAACCAATTAAGAAACTTACTAACACACTCAAATTAAGTTCTAGAAGGTATCTATTGCTTGACAACAACTTCCTAATGATATTAGAACTTTATTTAGACACTTCTAGATACTTTCTAATACAGCTTATTTTCTCAGGAAAGATGAATGTATATATGTATGTATATTTGTTTATATATTTATTTACATGTTTGGTACCTAAATGTTCCTAGGGGGTGAGATATCCTTCATAGGACAGCAGACAACAAAAGAGTTACAATTATTTAAGGATAGCTACACTATTTCAAAGCCAGTCACTAAAGCTCTATCCCTTAGCCAATTTTCATGTACTTACCTATTTAGGGAACCAAATAACTGAACTACCCCGTATCTTATCACAAGTATTTATTAACGTTGTCGAAGATTCTCTCATTTCTCTTCTTCCAGACTGCCCAAATAACTGCTAACACCATAATCCTTCGGTAAATCTTCTATTTTCTCTTAGTTATAGGCGAGAAACCAAATAGTGCATTGTTATCTGGTTTGCTGAAATCAATGTGAATCCTGGGCAACCGTCTCCAAATCGTTGCGGTAAACTCACATTCCCAAAATAGATACTGCTTTGTTCACCATCAGCCCTGCACATGCAACACTAATTTGGGGAGATGGACATGTGAACACATTGGAACTTGTTAAGTGTATCAGCCAACCCAAAATCTTGACCTTAGAAAGTACATGCACACTCCAAATAAATCCAGGATAGGTTGCCAGGGTTGGATTGGTAAGTGTAAAATGACTTAGTGGTGAATGAGCTATCCCTGTCTACAAGCCAAACAACTTTATTATCAGAATTGGAAAGGTTGCTGGTGGAGAGGAGTTTGAACTTTCTGACACCCTTAGCAGCTCAAGGTGGGAGGTTGTTACGTATATGTGGGTTCCAGTTGGGGTTAGAGGACAGTTTGAAGTTTCTGTATGCAGTAAATTTGAGACTGGAGCCATTTAGTAGGTTGGAATAATTGAAGATGGGGAAATGGTTTTAAAACAGTTAATGCCAAGCCATATATCTTCCCAAAATGTAATCATATTCCCGTTATTGATCTTCATCTCAAGCATGCTAGCAACAGAAGAAGGCATTTTGAAGACTGGGC
>JAJIYU010020844.1:0-10250 GCA_030144865.1 Tinospora cordifolia | reverse complement strand
TGGCTTGTGTTTGCAGTCAACTGGAGTTTCCAAGGTTGATTTTAGCTAAACTTACTCGAATTGCTATTTTAGTCCATCCCTTTTGTTTGTATTTAACTATTTATATCTATATAAGTTGGTGTTGCTACATGTTTTATTTACTCCATTTCATGTTTTTGTTGTAGGTGTCCAGCGGTGATTTGACCAAATCTAAAAAATCCCTGCATGCTCAGTTCTTGATTCGCTCACTTCTTCCCTTTCTTACACAGTTAGGTAGAGAGCAAAAAGAGGAAATGGAGATTGAGGCTCGGATTCGAGGTGCCAATTTCAAACTTTTGTCTGAAATTATCCTCTTTGATATGAATTTTTTTATTTTTTTTTTCTTCCTGTTGCTAACTCTACATTGATTTTGGCAGGGATATCTTACAATGAGTTGGAATTACCAGAGGCTCCTTACAATGGTGAACGTGTCTATTGGTACCCTCTCTCTCTCTCTCTCAGTTTTTATTTTTAAAGTTTTAGGTTTATCTCCAAGAAAATTTCATCTGATAGATTTTTTTTATAATCTTTCAATTTTTTTTTTTGGAAATTGCTTTTCTTTTGGGGTAATATAGTTTTTCTCCAACGGCCTATTAATAATTTAATATGTTCTTCCCTTGTTGCAGTGACTATTGTGCGACTTCAATCGCTGATCTTCATAGAAGTTGTCCTAATTGCCATTATGAGCTGTGTCTTAATTGTTGTCGGGAGATTCGAAATAGAAATCCCATGGGATTTTGTGATAAAGTAGTTTTCCATTACCCAAACAGAGGACATGATTACATTCATGGCGGTGATCCTACTGTAGATGGCTATGATATAGATAATTCTATGAACCAAATCAAGCAACACATCGATTGGAAAGCCAATGATGAAGGAATTGTTCCTTGCCCTCCCAAAGAAATGGGTGGTTGTGGTTATGAAATGTTGGAGCTAAAGCGAATCCTTTCCAAGAATTGGATATGTAGTATAAACTTAAGAGCTGAAGCAGTAGTAAATACTGTGTCCTCAGAAAACATGTTTAGGGATGATAGAATGGATGCAGGCAGTGAAATGTTACGAAAAGCAGCTTCCAGAGCAGATTCTCCTGACAATTTCTTATATTGTCCGTCTTCCAGAGATATTCTAAAGGATAAAGATCTGGTGCATTTTCATAGACACTGGGCAAATGGTGAACCAATAATTGTTCGTGATGTATATAAATATAAATCAAACTTGAGCTGGGAGCCAATGGTCATGATGCGTGCTTTGAGTGACAAATTAAATTTGAAGACTACATCAAAGCGGGCAGAAGTGAAGGCTATGGATTGCCTGGCTGGTTGTGAGGTTTGTTCTATCATATCTCATGAATTTTGCATTTGTGACCATGCACCTTGGATGGACTTGAATTTCTTGCTTATATCAATGTCTTGTTTTGTTTGTAATCAAATAAATTTTTGATTTCTTAACTAGTTACCAGTTATCTTTATAGAACTAACCTGACAACCGTCCATAATGTTAGTTCTTATGTTAAAAAAGAAAGGGAAGAAAAAAAAAAAGTGGTTGGTTCTTGGTTCTTGGGTTGTTTTAACTGTCAGCTGATTCTTATTGCATGACATGCATTCTTTGTTAAGAAATTATTTTGGAATAGTAACTTTAATATGACGTGCAGGTAAATATTACTCTTCAAGATTTTTTTAAAGGTTATGCTGGGGGGAGACAATATGTAAATTCATGGCCTGAAATGCTTAAGCTGAAGGATTGGCCCCCATCTGCCAATCTTGAAGACCTTCTGCCTCGACATTGTGAAGACTTCATTAACATGCTCCCATTCCAAGAATACACAAATCCTAAAAGTGGTCCTTTGAATCTTGCTGTTAAGCTTCCAGAGGATATCATGAAGCCAGACATGGGGCCC
This sequence comes from Tinospora cordifolia, assembly GCA_030144865.1. NCBI lineage: Eukaryota > Viridiplantae > Streptophyta > Magnoliopsida > Ranunculales > Menispermaceae > Tinospora > Tinospora cordifolia. The sequence continues at coordinate 8,335 of JAJIYU010020844.1, read as the reverse complement.
AAAACATATATTGCATATGGAATTGCTGAGGAGCTTGGAAGAGGGGATTCTGTTACTAAGCTTCATTGTGATATGTCAGATGCAGTATGTTTAACCCAAGAGTCTTTAAATATGTTTCAAACTAATGTCATCTCCTGTTTTGCGTGTATTTAGCAATTTTCCTTGTCATATGTAATAAACTTACATGCTTTGTTGTCATAGGTGAATATTTTGGTGCACACTGCAGAGGTTAAATTAAGCAATGAGCAGTGCTCAAAAATAGGAATGTTGATGGAGAAACACAGAGCTCAAGACATAAGGGAACTCGGAAGTAGCACTCAATTATGCCCACAAGTGGAGAAGGTTTCCATGGCATTCTTTAAGAATCAAGAGGGAGCTGAACATGGCGAAGATCTTGAAGAAGAAAGCACTTTTCCTGGATTCCCTTTCGAAGGAAGTGATGAAACTGGTGCTTTGTGGGATATTTTTCGAAGGCAGGATGTCCCCAAGTTGGAGGCTTATCTTAGAAAGCACTCAAAGGAATTTAGGCACACCTTTTGTTGTCCAGTTGAGAAGGTAAGGCTGATTTAATAGTTATCTGAACTTCTATATGCATTTATTCCTGTGAATTTAACCAATAAAATTTGTTCTTTAATCTCTCAAATGTTTGTTTTTATAGGTTATCCATCCCATTCATGACCAATCTTTCTACTTATCTTTGGAACACAAAAGCAAGTTGAAAGAAGAATTTGGTTAGTTTGCAACTGCTTTGGACCTTCTTAATTATTAAAAGTAGCTTTCCATTCAAACTAATACATCATTTATTCCTTTCTAGCAGGTGTTGAGCCGTGGACTTTTGAACAGAAACTTGGAGAAGCTGTCTTTATTCCTGCTGGTTGCCCACATCAAGTTCGAAATCTTAAGGTATATACCCATGTATTTTTCTCAATGTACTACTGTTAAAAATGGGCTTGCTTCATCATCTGAAACTCTTGCTTCATACCTGCAGTCATGTACTAAAGTTGCCCTGGATTTTGTCTCGCCACAAAACATCCATGAATGCCTCAGGCTAACAGATGAGTTTCGACAACTTCCCAGGAACCACCGTGTCAGAGAAGACAAGCTAGAGGTAAGTTCACGGGCCTCGTTACATTCAAGCAATCGCATCTGTTACAGTCTTCATGTAAAAAAGCTTGTTTGCTTATCTGGTATGTTTTCTTTGGTGACTAACAGATAAAGAAGATGATCATACATGCCATCAACCAAGCATTGAAGGATTTAGAAGACCTAAAAGCATTGTAGTGAGAGCCCTCAATTCATTCAAGGGCCTTGATTTTTTCCATCAATAAAACCAAGCTGTGAAGGATTTAGAGGACCTGATATCATCGACAGTGAGAATGGCCATTTACAATAAAGCGCCATGATAATTTGTTTTTTCAATAATGTATATATCATTTTTCTTCACAATTTTTTTGTTAATTGTAAAATTGGAATAATTAAACTTGTAAACGAAGTTGCAAGGAATGGCATCAACTGGCATGAGAGAGAGTTCAAATTTCAGTTTCTTGCCAAAAACTGTTTATTTGCGAGAATCATGTCACAAAGCAAAAAGAGAGGAAATATGTATATATATATATATACATTTATCAGTATACTCTATGGTATTATTCTAAAGGGATGTGTTAAACATTGTGTCTAGCCATTTTTTTCATTTAGGGTAGAGTTAAATTAAAGACTAGGTTTTGATCTTATTTGTTGTCATTTTTACATGAATGTGATGGACCTCAAACGCCATGCTTGACCCTTTTTCCTTAATCAAATCAATTGGTTGTTTATCACTTTACAAATAGGCACCTGATTAACTAGCTCACTAATGGGTAATTAGTGTTACTGATTGGTAATCTACAGTCAACTAATCAATTGCTGATTTTTACCAATAGGTTTGCAAATTAGTTTGTTAATATACATCTAACTTCCTGTTTGGTTAACGGTCAGCATGACACTTAAAGATTAATAGGTTTGAGCTTAACATAAATAATTTTAGATCAAAATAAGTTAAACAAGACCAAACATAATTATATTTTAAATTATTAACAAGTTAATTTATTAAACTCGAAAATAGCCTAATTAACACGATTATGAATAAGTTAAGAGACGAATTATAAATAAGCTAATTTAAAATTAATTTTTATTAATATATTAATAACTTAATTTTTTATTTTCTTAAAATATTTTTAATTTAATTTATTTTTAATAAATTATTTATGGTTTGTATTTTAATTTAATATTTTTTATAAAAATAATTTTAAAAATTAGTTACAAAAAATTAAATAGATTATATATAAATAGATGAATATAATATGATTAATAAACAAATCAAACTTGAGTTTGAATGTCTGACATAATTAATAATTAGGTTAAATTTGTGTTTGAAATATATGAGTAATGCTTATTAAATAAAATAATCTATTATTACAAAATAAAATAAAATAAATAAATAACACATTTTACTTATCTGTATGCAAATGTGTTGGTAGTTTAGTCTGCCCTTGTTGGTAGAGTAATCTCAAATGCTGCTGGTATAAAAGAGAACCCGCATGTATCAAAAAGCTAACAAAAAGAAAACAAAAGATATAAATGAATTATAGGAAAAAAAAAAACTCTTGAAGTGAGTCAGGTGAATGAGATAAAGATAAAATTGAATTGCACTAAAAAAAATTAAAAATAAAGAAATTTTGGGTTTGGTGCAACAAATGATAACTATAAAACAAAACAAATAAATAAAACAAATTAAAAGAAAAACATAAACATGAAAGATCAAGATCATACGTAGTTTGCTTTTAAAAAGAAAAATTAAGAAAAAGACATTACTACCTTATAAACAATGAGAACAATTTCTGGTTGCGTTAATGACCAATTTTTGGCTTTATTGGTTTCAAGTGTCAAATAGTATGGACATGATTATATGATTACATGACATTTTTATCCCTCACCTATTAATTTTGGTCACTGTAATACCCCTCCCTTCCACCACGGTACACAAAAGTGAAATTACAATGTTGCTCATCTATTATGATTATTATACATTCCACACACCTTTATGATTAAGTAATCATTAGATTATGATTAAGCAATGTTAAAAATGCCTCATATGCTAAGAAAGTAGCTTTAATCTTTCAAGGTAGAGGATTCAAGCTGTTGAACCAATAACAAGAGGGGCCAAGGGACTCGAATTGATAGGTGGAAGTGATTGTCTTGCTCATTTGTGTTATTTGAGTTTAAATATTGAACATGATGTATATTACTATAAATGAAAACTTAGAAGCATGCTAGGGCACGGTTTGAATGATTTATGAATAACATGAATGCATGAATGCATGAATAACATGAATTATATGTCCATGCTCGGTGTTTACAAGCTTTTATAACGTGTGATGATTATTGCTTTATTTATATTTCAATGACATGATTAGCATGATTAAGTTAGTGTAAAATGATGTGTTGTACATGATGAAATAATAACTATGCTTGTCATGATATGTTTGTTGATATTCCAAGTAAAGATAAATTGAGAATTGAACCATGTACTGTAGTAGTGGTCCATGGGAGATTGTTGTGGGTGTTCTCATGATAAGGAATGATGGGTATGTCCTTGGTTTCTGATGATAGAACAATGGGTGTGACCCTAGTTCTTGGAGATGGGGTAATGGGTGTGTCTCTCGTTCTTGGGTTGGGTAATGGGTGTGTTTCTCTATCCCATTGAACTTTGACATATATTGCACTTTCCTCTTTTCATTTAACTTTTGAGTTACCTGTGATGATGATAGGAGAACACTGGGACTAAGCCTTTCGATCTAATTAAAAACTGCTAAACAATTAATTGTTTGAAACCCTTAATGTATGATGAGTATTTGCATGTTTCGTGTTTGACTTGAATAATGTTGGTGATGTACTGTGTATGATCCACTGAACTCTCAAGCTCACCCCACCTTTCTATTTCAGATCACGTTTGACGTCGTGCTGATCGACATCTCTAGGACATTTTTGCCAGTTAGTTTACTGACCTCACAGTGGAGGTTATCTTAGGACACTTTTATTTGAGTACATGGTTTAGACTGGGCATATAGCCCGCCAGGCTGGTTCAAATTGTCAATTGTTGTAACACCCCGCCTCCCGTTGACCTTATCATCTAACGGTATAATTTTCTTTAATCAATATTCTTGGGCCACCTAGGAGACGTACCCGTGCTACATTATCCTTTTTCCTTTGCTTAGTCCCAAACCAATGAGACTTCCTGCTTACATTAGTTTATGTACAAAATAATTCATGACATTATAAATAAATAAAATCTTTTATTTATTTATTCTAAAATTCTGAGTGCATGAGTATTCACAGTAAAAAAGTAAATTTAAAACTGAAATAAATAATTTTGGTTTGGGCCCACGTGCCATACAATGAAATAAATAAACAAAAAGAATTTCAAATAAATAATCTTTCACGTAAGCTGATAAATTAATTTCTTAAAATGTGAAAAAAATGAGGGGATGAGCTAAAAAGCTCAGTGAATAATTACATCTATTTAATTCATTATTCCAACCAAATAATACAAGCACATCAAATACTTTCAAGGATTTATTCGATTCAAACAATATATTATCTCAGTTGTAATTTAAACCGAAAGGGGTTAACCTCTGTGTTCTAGATTTAGGAAGAGAGATTAATCCTGAAACTCAAACTCTTCTCTATGAAGTAGGATCATTCCTGAAACCCAGTCCACTCTGGTGTCAATCCTGACAACCAGTTTAAAAGGAACACACACGAAGAACGTCCGTCTCCGTGTCGGTACGTGGTTGAAATCTTATTTTTAATCTTATTTTTGTGTGCAAGGGCATAATAAATAAATATTTCAACAGTATTTAAACACTCTAACGGTATAACACCATAAATCAACATTTACATAAATGAAACAATAAACTTTCGATTTTTAATGTAGAAGATTATACGAGACGCAACTATAAAACATACTCTCTCAAACAAAAAAGATGACTTTTGATTTCGGATGTAAAAGATCGTACAAGATGCAACTACAGAGCATACTCTCTTAGTCATAAGTAATATAATAATTTAATAGCATAAAAAATAGGAATTAAACTATGCACACAAGTAAACATTATTTAAATCAAAATAATAAATTAAAAGAAGGGGACTCGAGATCGCTTCCTAAATCTGTGTAGCACTTTATTGCTACTACCTCGCAGGTTATTTAGAATAGCTCAAGAAAATAAAAAGAAACTGAAGGTGCCAAAAAGGAGGCAGAGAGAGAGAGCAAGAGAAATATAGTCAACTTTTCTTAATGAAATGAATGGGGTAGAAGGTTTATATAGAGTCTTTGAGGGTCAGATTTGTCATTTTTCACCTTTCTAAAAAGAAAAACTTCCATTTTTTTGCTTGTTTTAGACAACTAAATGATTAGGGTTTTCAATTTAAGATTTTTTTCGCATCTTTTTCTACACAAATCAATGGCTAAAAAGCCAATTTTGCTCAAATCCTATGTTCAAGATTTCTCCTTATTATTGTTATTTTTTATTTTTTTAATGAATTCGCACACAGCGAATTCGCTGTGCAAATTCGTGTGCGCATAGGCCATTTTTTAACATATATATATATATATATATTTAAGTTTCAAAACTACTATACTAAATATATTATCCAAAATTTTATTTCATTTTTTATTTTAATAGAGAAGACTATGATGAAGAATATTATGCATATACACATACTAAGTATATTTACCCATATATTATTACATGCCTAGTATTAATTAATGCATATCCATATATACTTTTATGCTAATTAATTAATCAATTAATTGCATATCAATTTAAGATAACATGTCAAATATATATATATATACATGCACCAATTAATAAAATGTCATATATATAGGCACATATATATATACATGTGTCTATACCAATTAAATCGCATTCATATATGCAAAATAATTTAGAGTATTACAATTGTCTTTATGGTTTAAATTTCGGTCACATAAGCCATGTTTTAGAGGTTACATATGGAGACTTTGTTTCACGTTTTATCAAGTCTTGAATGTTGAAGTTAATGATTCATTTATCTAATTATCTCTTTATATTTTCGTGGGTCATTTTTTGATATGTCCGAGAGACGGATAAGTTATTTATACGAGATCTGGTGTGTCTAGAATGTGTTTAATATGATTTGAATGTGAGAAAAGTAACGTCTCAATTCTCGGTGGTTGACACGTGTATAACATTTAATGTAGAACAAGCATGCTTCTCCGCACGTGACACAAATGTGACAGAATTAAAAGGACGAAGAATTAGGGTGTTACAACCACCTACCAAATTAATTCAAGGTATTTTCATGTAACACATAATATTAATTTATTTGATCCAAGAGGATCAAGATCATAATTAATTTAGGTTTATAATATGCTTAGAAGAGGTTTGTTAAAAAAAAAAATACATTTCCTCATTTTTTTTATTTATGAACTGCAAAAAAGAAGTGGTAAAATTAATAATTACGATATACGATCTTATTATAATAATTTTTTTCAAACTTTATTGCAATAGTTTGATCAATTATATCATTTTTAAAGCTAACATTACCATGCAGAAATAAAAAACATATTTAAAGTCAAACAACAAAAGAAAATTTAAAGATGCCAATATAAAGGATAAAATCCTTATATATATGAATTATTGCTTAGTATATTCTACTTTTGTTTTACGTAACTAAGGTTCTGCTTCACCAAATTTTCCTTGTAAAGTTTTTAATGAAATTGTTATAATGAAATACTCATAACAATATTATAAGATTATATGAACATATATACTTTTTTCTTTCTAATTTTTTTTTCTACCGAATCTGTTCAATTAAAATTTATCTGAGATAGTATCAAAAGAAAGAGTGTTATTACTATATTTGATTACTACTATAAACCCCGCTCATGACATGAATTTTGTAATCTTTATACATTTATAGTAATTTAATTTTGTAATTAACCAATAAAATTAAGGGGGTTGTGTTCAATTATGGAGGAAAAAGAAATAACCTTAACAAAAGTCCCTTTTCTTCTCTTCTTCCATTTTTTTCTTTTTTTCTTTTTTTTTTTTTTGACCTCTTTAGGGCATCCCCAATGCTAGGACTTTGAGGGCCTATGTGGCGCTCAATGTCTCAGATAGGCATCAGACCCCCATTGTTGGGCGTCTGATGCCAATGACAGTCACCAAGCGCTCGGTGAAGACCGAGCGCTTGGTGACTTTTTTTTTTAAGTTAAAGGCATTGCTGGCTGCAACCCGAATATATATATATATATATATAATTAAAATTAATAAATAATTTTAAAATTAATATTTTAAATAAAAAACTAAAATATATTTATTTTTAATTTATAAAATAAAAAATTATCTTAAGTTAAAATAAAATCAAAATTATTTTTAAATAATAGATATATAATATATTTTGTAAATAAATAGATATATTTTTAAATAATAGATATATTTTGTAAATAAATATATGTATAAACTATGGCATTGGAGATGCCCTTAAATTATGTTCTCATGGCCAATAACAATAATTTGCCATACATTTCATTTCAAAGTTGTCATACAAATTTTAGAATTATAAAATAACGTTGAAAATGTCATTGGTAAACTCATATACAAGCAATTTATAATGTTGTCCTATTAGTGATATCTTTGCCACTTAAAATAAGGTTGACAAATTATTAAAAAGATTTTAAACTTAAACAATAATAAGTTTATGAAAGTCTATTGATGTTTGTGATTGTAATTTTTAAAATATTTACGAAACTAAACCGTAATTCTATAAATTCAATAAGGGCCCGTTTGATGCACAGGATGAGATAAGATTATTTTGATAGAATAGGATAGGATTAGATAGGATGAGATATGAAAATTTTTAAAAAATATATATTTTTTAAATAAGTCAATTTTTTTTTGGATAGGATAACTCAATCTCACAAAAAATGATGGGTTTGAGTTAGAGGAAATTACAGAAAATAACATTATTATAAAAATATTTTCAAAAAAATTTCGTTTAACTTTTGTTTTATCATTTATATCAACATTTTCGTTTTATTTTCGTTAATATCATAATATCAACAAATTGCAACAGCAGCTGCTGGTTTTCTTCTTCAAGTAATAATGCCCAAATGTAGTAGTACGACCAACAATGGCTGGTTTTTTTTTTATCTTCATCCGGCAGCAGCAGCAACACGCACATAGCACCGCCAGATTGTAGTTCATCTTCTTCTTCACGGTTTGTATCAGAAAAACTCAAATCGCAGTTCACA
>JAJIYU010020843.1:0-10268 GCA_030144865.1 Tinospora cordifolia | reverse complement strand
TAGAAATGATCCTAAAGAAGGGTTTGAGTTTCAGAATTGATCTCTCTCCCAAGATCTAGAACACAGAGGTTAACCCCTTTCGGTCTAATTGACAACTGTTGATAACTAAATATTTGAAACGCCTAATGGATTATTAGTGTTTGCATGTTTAGTGTTTGGTTTAAATAATGCTATGGATGTACTATGTATGATCCACTGGGCTCTTAAGCTCACCCAATCATTTTTTTCAGGTAATTATTGAAGACATCGCCTCAGCAGATCAATGTAAATTAATGACAGTGTACAGGATAGTAATAAATGAAGTGTATTGTAGGGCATGTGACTCGCTATATTTGTATTATCAAAAGATGTTTATGGAGCCCACAAAATTATTCATAACTCTAATAATGAAGCAATGTTTTTATTTATTTTGAAATACTGAGATTATTGTATTTATATTTTATCCCTTGGATTTGAACTGATGAAATTAACAGATAAATGATGAAAAGAAAAAGTAATATCCCCAGTTCTCAGATAGAAAGCAGGAATGACTGCACTCGGAAGAAATGACGTCTCAAGCCACGAGACAACCACGTCGCCTATGACGTATTTTATAGAGATCGGGAGCTGGAGGTGTTACAATAACCCTAGCATATCTACAATCTATCTAATAGCATATAAAAACACATCATACATGCAATCATTGCAATACAGTAGGTGATACAAGCATCAACTTATATTTTTAGTTGATCAAGATAGGTTGGCTGACCCTAGTAATTCTCGTGCTCCTAGCCAAGTGACCCCCAAAGATCTTGTACGTATAATGTTTCTTGCAGTGAGAAACATTACCGACACCGACGGTTATATGTTCGTATGATTGTCGACCTTTTGGAAGGACTAGAAAATTATTCGAGGCACAATCAATCTTGTACGTATAATCACAAAACTGTTTCTTGTGTAAGTAGTTATCATGAGAACCACCACTATTTGTTTGTAGACCAACCGCCTCTTAAAATGGATTATTGTCTTTTTAATAGTTATTTTATGTTCGATCATAAAATATATTGTCGTAATCATGGTAACTAATAGGCGAACCTCGATAAACATAATATACCAACATCATTCTCCAGCATGAATCATATCATTTCTTTTTATTGCTTGTGTAATGCATTCACCATAATGAATATGTACTTATCATTTCATTTGCATTCTATTTTATGCATCAATAGCAACACATAGACTATGATTTACGCATTCTAAATCTATCATAGTCTCATGTACATGAACATAGTGTGCAATATATTAATCAAGTATATCGTCATGATCATATCACATGTTTCAAATTATACTTAAGCATATCATCCCATAATATACGAGGTATTCTAGACTGCCATCTAGGCCATTATATGCATAATACGCATGTAAAATAAAATTGCTTCCATCTTAGCAGCTATCTGTTAAAAACAACAAGTTTCTTTGATCATTACACCTCGTTATTTCACCTACATGTGTGTATGTATCAATTTTTTTAATATATATATTGTATTATATTATATTAAAACAAAACCTATATTAAACTCAAGTTCTATGGTGTGTGAATGATTTGCTTTTAAACTCTAGAACACACATTCGAATACTCAAGTGCCAGCCAATACGCATGTGTCCATAATCAAAAGTTGAAACTTACACTATTTTGAAAAATCTTAAAGCAATGTGTTGCATCTAATAGTGCAACACGCTACACTCTAGTGTTTTAGAGTGCATAAAGTCAATGTAGGATGCTGCACACTTTGTGTTCCTCTTGCATATAGTAGAATTGCTTGGTCACTTTCCATATTCAGTTTAGGTTATTCAAGTATCAGCTCCATGCATTATTGGACTCATTTTGTTCGTCTCTTTGAGCTTTATCATGTTATTAGCATTTGGGCCTTAGATTTTCTAAGTTTATAGATTAAAATAACACATTTCCATATATTAAGTCATATATACAAATGGTTTGGTTTGATGACGATACTCATATTTTTCATGCTTGGTTTTCCTTCCTTGAGTCATCATTTTTTATCAATCTTGTGATATTTGGAAGGTGGCTTTGGGTACATTCTAAAGGTGTAAAGCCCTAGGTCTAAAATTGTCAAGATTAGGTTCAAAAATAAGTTAAAGACGGTTGGTTACAAAATCTTAAAACTTGAATGTTTGGGTGAGCAACCACCTATATTTGAAAGGTTGGCTATCAATCTATCCTTCACAAATTTGGGTTATTCTTGAGGCATAGTACTTGTAGCAATAACCACTTTTCACTGATGTTCAAGCCCTATGTCATTTTGTCTACATTTCATAGGAACTTTGTCCAAAGTAGGTGAGAAACACATGAACTATCAAGTAAAAGTGTGCGATTTTGTGTACATGTGTGAATGAAATTGAAAAGGGAGTTAAAAATACTTACAAAGGGTCTTCTAATACTAATTTCCAAGCCTTCAAGTGCTCTTCATGGAGCTTGCACTTGCACACACTTTACATAATAATTTTGCCAAATAGTGAGTTCAACTCATCCTCATCCAATTCATAGACAAATGGAAGAATGTAAGGCATGTAGGGTTGGCAAAGAAGCGCATGGTGGCTAATTTTAGGTGCATGGAGGTGCTTAGCAACTCATGAGCTTGTACCACCCGGTTCTCAAATCATTCGTGATAAACACATTTGTCTCACAGTTAAAGTCACACTTGCTTTTGTCACATTTTCCTATTCAAAATCGGGATATTACTTATTTCTTACATCACTAATCTCCTTATTGCTCCATGTCACATCCCCTAACATATCAAAGTGAATAAACAAACGGATTCATAACATGAATAACTGAACCCTTGGGATGATATGTTAAAAGAATTTAAATTAGTAGGAATAATGAGTAAACAATAGCCCCGTGGCTAAGGTTCACATGAAATAATCAACGTCTGGCCCAATAGCTGACTTCAACAAGTAAATAAACAAAATGAATAGTAGGTCTCGTGCCCTACAACTGAAAAATAGAAAATAAACTTCTCTTCCTACACGTCCTCAACTGTGAGGCATACTAGTACTGTCAGAATTACTCATCACTACTTGTCAGCACAAGTGTCTTTTATGGTTACTTGAAAAAGAGTAAGTGGGGTGAGCTCAAGAGTTCAATAGATCATACGCAATACATCTCAAGCATTATTCAAATCAAAATACAAAACATACATACACTTGTCAAATATTAGACATTTCAACCAATTTATTTATTTGGGTGGACGTTAAGACCGAAATGACTATCCTTGGTATCCCCCTTTTTGGTTTGGGATATTATCCAGAGGTAAAGCCCAAAGGTTGGTTACCTATTTAGGACCCTAACTTAGGAGTGAGGTCTCACTCGACTCTCAGCCTCGTCATACTCCCATCGACCATGATAATAATCTCAACACCCACCTTGGATTAGACACCCACATGACACTAAATCATCGACCATGTCGGTAGGATCACCGCCCAAGTATGTAGTTTGATTTCTTAACCATCTTTATTAGGTGATACGACAAGTTTTGACATAACTAGCATGCTCAACGACATCAAAATTTCAAGAATTGAACATATAAAATATTTTGAAAGCAATAATCATGTATATGACCATACAAGTCATGTCAACCAACAAACTATACTTTTGGCATGTTTTTGAAAACTAATATAGAGCATGGTGCAATAGAACATGTTATCAATAATATCATACATGTACTCATCCAATCAATTGATAATAACATCCTAACATGTTTCTAAACAAGAATCAAATAAACAAACATTCATGTTCTATATTTAAAAACCAGAATAATACTTAAAAGCAGGGCAATTATCTCCGCGTTAATTGTTGATTCCCTTTGAATCCTTGTGTTTGTTGCTCCAATCCATCTCAAGTTTCAACCTTTAAAGATTTAAGTTCTTAATCTTAGGAACCAAAGCATTTCATAAATTTTTAAAACATGATTTAACAACCCTTTATCCAATATAGTTGTAATACTTCAAAATTTTGTTAAAAAAATTTGCATTACTATTCATCATTGTTCACATACGACAAAATAGCAAATGATATACTATTTATGTTATTGTTACTATTCATATAAGACAAAATAACAAATGATGTACTGTTCATTTTACTGCTACTATTTACATACAACAAAATAGCAAATGGTGTATTGTTCACAGTACTGTTACTGTTCATGTATTGTTCATATTTGTCTTTTTTACTTGAAAATTCTATATAAACCCCCCCCCCCTCCTTGAGTATCTCATCATCAACCAATCTCTTTTCTTCTTGCTCTCCTATCCATTTTCTTAGCATTCTTGCATTTTGTAGCTGTTTTACACAACAACTATAGTAGTAGGAAGGGAAAAACCCTAAAATACTACATAGTAGTGGTAAGAGCCTACTTCTGGGCATTTATTTTGGAGTAACCGGAGGACTCTATAAATCAAAGCAAGTATAATGACTCTATCTTGGTTCGTTTGTCTAAAATTTGAGGTATTAGGTTGCTAAGAGAAGGAAACATGTATAGAAAAAGTCACTTTGCATGGCATATACTGCAGTGCTATTTATAGACACCACAGTATCATTCATGGATATTACAATACTGTTCACAGATACTATCATACTATTTACGATCACTATTCACAACTATTGTTCATGACTACTATTCATGACCACTGTTCATAGATGTGGTACTATACATGGGTATTATTCATAAAGAATTATTAAATCATATTTAAAAAAAAATGTTAGCCTCCTAAAACTAATAGTGTCAATCTTTAAAGGTTGAAGACTCGAGACAAGTTAGAATAACAACACAAAGATTCAAGGGAGTCAACTATTGATGTGGAGATGAATACTCATACTCTTTAGTATTATTTTATTTCTAAATATGAAACGTGATTGATTGTTTACTTTTACTAAATATTTAGAAGCATGCTAGGGATATGTTTGACAATCGCTGGAATGATTTCTTATCTTTTATAGTGTTGATAGCATGTTGTGTGATTCATGAATATTAGATACTGTTTAGATGGTATGCTATATGTATCTTGTGAAGCTTATTAAAATGTATTGTTTATTTATATATGCAATAATGATACTATGAGTATGCTAGTGGTCACTAAATAAAGATGATTAAGAGATCTAACCATATACTGGCGCGATGAAGCTAACACTATGACAGTAATCTAGTGTTATTGTGGGTGTTCCCAACTCAAGGCAGGTCTTAATGCTACTATGGTAGTAATAAGATAGGACTAAAAGTCGAGTTGAGACATCACTCCTAAGATAGGGTCCTGAATAGGTAACTGACATGTGGGCATTACTTTTTCGATATTCTAGGTCTAATGTGGGATACTGAGGAAGGTCCTTTCGGTCTTAACGTCTACTCAAAACAATTAAATTGTTGAATTATATAATGTTTGATAAGTGTTTGCATGTTTTGTATTTTGACTCTAATAATGCTTGAAATGTATTGTGTATGATCCACTTGGCTCTTGAGCTCACCCCACTAACTCTTTTTTAGGTAACTTGTAACACCCCAGCTCCCGGATCTTTCTTTGCGGGTTCCCTTGGGCCGCGCTCGCTTCAAATGCACGCCCATTCAAACTGGGGAAGCAGCCGCCACATCATCTGCCGAGAGCCGGAGCGCTATTAAATTTGATCCAATCTCACATTCCATCTCTTTCTTTCAATCTCTTTCTATCTTTCAGGTAATAATAAAACCAATTTCAATAGACAAACAATTTTTTTTTTTGAAATAAACTTCCAAGTAAATAAGATGGATCAGTAGCAGTTCAAATGAAAAGGGAAACATCAAGTTCAAATTTAAACAAATTAAAAATCTCTAAAATAAATCCAAGACATTTAATCACGTGTAAAATGCTTAGACCATAAAGAAAGAAAAGGGGCACATGCCCAGTTCGGATTTAATACAAAGAAAATGCGCTAAAAGTAATAACAACCTCTCCAGTGAGGTTACGTCAAAAGTCGGAGTCGCCTAAGGCTAGCCAACTCGCACTGTGTCAACTGTTACCTGAAATAGAAAAGTGGGGTGAGCTCGAGGGCTCAGTGGATCATATTGCACATCACTAGCATTATTCAGACCAAAATACCAAACATGCAAACACTTTCAGTACATTAGGGCGTTTCAAACACTTTATTGTATTTCGTTGTAGTTAAAACCAAAAGGTTTGTGGCCTTGGTGTTCCCCCTTGGGGTCCAAGAGCGAATTCAGAGGTACCGCACGAGGGCCGGTTACCTTTTGGGACCCTGGCGGGGGCGTGAGGTCCGAAATGACACCCAACCAGCAGCCAGTCTAGTTGAGGACACCCATGATGACACCCTAAGGCCAATCACCGCGCCGGTACGTGGTTCTTTTGCCTTAATTTAATCTTCTTTAGTTTCACAGACAAGGTTTTCAATCCACACCAGTATAACATGTACTAATCTATGCAATTAAAATCATATAAATTATTCAGTAAAAATTTAAGCAATTTATATCTCTAGAAAGCACATAACCAGACGTTATGATATCATGACAATCATTGCAATCAATTCACATATTCCTAGCAAGATACTAAATACAAGAATGTGAACAATCATCATGTTTTGTATTTAAAGTTTGAATAATAATAGAGAGTACAGTAATCACACCCACCTTAATTTTTTGGAATCGCTCACGACCCACGTCGCTTCCACTATTCTTGATCTGAAATTAAAATCAAGATAATTAATTAATTTATTTTCAGGTTCTTCCTATTCACCCAAAAATTCCTATTTCCACTTCAATTTAGATGGATTAATTTTAATATTTAAAAATCCCTTAAAATTTCCTTTAGCTCTTAAATAAATATTTTTTACTTCCTTAGGACAGTTCTAATAATAATTTTTTTTCGTATTTACATCGAGATTCCAATCATATTTCTTTTTATATCAGAATCATCCGTTCGTATTAAATATAACTCTATTGCGAACAAAATAAGATTTCTTAATCTATAATCTGACTTACTCTAGAAACATTAATTTACACACAAAATTATTTCAAAGCCTTCAAATCCAATTCTGGCGCTCATTTTCAGGAATGATTTATTTCCACTAATATCAACTTAGGAATTTAAGATTTGTAAGATTATATTTCTCTAAAAAATATCAGAGTAAAGATTTTATTTTATTTTATTTTTTTGGTTCTTGAGCTGTTACTCTGAAAATAGGAGTCAATATCAACTAAATAAATTTTCAAAAGAAGTTTGTTCATATTCAATTAAATCAATTCCTATTAAAATGAGGTTTCCTAAACTTCATTTTCATGCACCAAAAATCACATAATTAATAAACTTCCTAAACTTCACTTCACACATTAAAAATTATAGAAATAATAAATTTCCTAAATTTTACTTCACGCATCAAAAGTCACATAAATACTAAATTTCCAGCTATCTAAAATTTAGAATCTAAACATGCACTTTCAACCCATAATACCAAACTATGAACATAAAAATGTAAGAACATTGAAATCAAAACTATACCACTGTTAGGCTATTCCTTACGCGCAAATCACACAACTTTCAAATTTGAAATTTCTTCGCTTCGATCTACAAGCTACAGGAACAAGGGTGATGGGTAGCAATGATGGTGCCCACTTAGCTGGATTTTTCTTCTTCTTCTTCGCAAAACATGCAGATGCAGCCACTAGCTGGATTTTCCACCAACACACACAACACGTTTTCTCTTCTTTGCACACAGATGGAACAACAGCAGCAATAATGGTGGACAGTAAACACCCAAACACGAACAACAACTCCACCACGGCGGATAGCAACTCCACCACGCACTACAAATCTGGTTTTCTTTGTCTTCTTTGCTAACCACGCACCAGCAGGGATTTCAAGCATGCATAGCATGGTTAGTCGCTCATCACGACAAACAACAATTCACCATGGCGAACAATAAGCAGTTTTAGCGACGTGGTGGTGTATGATGGCTGTTGGGTGAGGCACAAGCTAGATTCGGTGAGCTTGGGATGTTTTGGTGGTTGGTTTTGTAAATCTGAACCAGAATGTGGTGGTTTGAGCTTGTAACGGTGATCTTTGGGGGTGATAATGGCAAATCCGGCGAGCTTGATGAGAATGGAATCGTAGCTGGCTGTTGTGTGTAGATCTGAACCAGATTGTGGCTAGTTTGAGCTTGTGAAGGTGGTTGATGCTTGAGACAACATAGATCTTGGCTGGTTCTAAGGTGCATGAACTAGATCGTGCTGGTTTAAGCTTGTGAAGGTGGTGACAATGGCAGATCTGGCGTTGTTACTTTAGATCTGGCGTGTTTGCTTTAGATCTGATGTGTGTAATTGGTTTTCGATCCAAATCATACCAGAAACGTGAATGAAAATAAAAAACGTGAACTCAAACCAGAAACCTGGATTTTGTACCAAAAATCCCAAATTTGAAAATCTGAATTTTTTTTTGTCTGTTTGTTTTTTTTTTTTTTCACAAACCCAAAAGAGATGTGAATGAAAAATCTAGATTTTGTTTGTTTGATTCCAAAATCCCAAATCTGGAATTTTTTTTTTATTCTAGCTTTAGAACTTGAGAAAATGATGCAAATGAGCCTCTTTTTTTTGAGTGCTTATTTTATTGTGTGCCCTAAACATGGGATAATTTCCTTTATATATGAGCTTACTTAGGTAATAAAGATTTTTTTTCCTTCTATTAACCCTATGATATTCAAAATACATATTTACATATATTTCTAAAACATATATATTTTTTCACCAATATATATATATATCATTGCGACGTGTTCGCGTTACAAAAATTTGGGCTATTACAATCTACCCTCCTTAAAAGAATTTCGTCCTCAAAATTTAAAAGTACAAACACTCGTGTGATGCTATCCTGTCAGGTGTCCCTGGTGAAGAGAGCTAGGTATTTAGTCCGCTTCTCGCTCTCCAACTCTCAGGTTGCCTCTTTCAAATCATGATGTCTCCACAACACCTTGACCAAAGGAATGTCCTTGGTCCTGAGACTCTGTACCTTACGATCTAGTATTCTGACTACTGGTTCTTCGTATGTTGCATTGTCTTGAAGTACGACCTCCTCCCAGTGTATGACATGTGATGAGTCTGGCTCGTACTTGCATAGCATCAATACATGGAATACGTTATGGATTGAGGACATACGATTCGACAAGTCCAGCTAATAGGCGCACTCACCGACCCGTTTGAGTATCTCGAATGGACCAATAAACCTCGGTGCTAGCTTCCCCTTGATTCCAAACCGTCTAATCCTTTTTTGTGGACTAATCTTCAAGAAAACTCTGTCACTCGGTTGAAATTCTAGAGGTCTTCTTCTTTTGTTTGCATAATTTTTCTGCCTAATCTAAGCTATCACTAGCCTCTACTGAATCTTCTTCACTTGAGTGTTCATTTCTATAACACCCCAATTTTCGGCCAGACCTCTGTTCACATGTTACCTCATGTGTGGATCGTCGTTCGTCAAAAATTGAGATGCTACTTGAAAATTTCCATTCTATCAGAGTCTTTTCTTCAAAATCAATTTCATAGTATATTTGTTCTTAAGTCAATATCTTGGTTAAATTCAAACATCAAAAAGGGTTCTCAAAATATTCACCGGATTAAGCAACACAAATCATCAATAATGCAGCGAAAATCCTTAAAATCATTCACTCAAACTGAAAATCATTAAACAATTAAGTCATTTAAAGATAAAATGATTAAGTTAAAACTAGCGAGACTACATAAAAACAATTTAGTAAAGTACATAACAATTAACCTTTAAGTCACCTATCCCGGACGACCTCCCCATGAGGTGTCCAATTAGAGTACGAGTCTTCTGACGTAGATTACAGTACTCTACGTCCTTGTGTACCTGAAAAATAGAAATGGGAGTGAGCTCGAAAGCTTAGTGGATCGATCCTAAACATCACATGCATTATACAGACCCAATCCAAAACATTACAAACGTTTTCAAACATTAGCCGTTTCAAACATTCATTTAATTTTGGTCGAAGTCAAAACCGGAAGAGGTTTGAGATGCCTCTTGGTATTCCCGGTGATCCAATCCAATCATAATCATAGAGGCCTCAGGTGGTACCATCTAAAATCAATCATATCTCAGTATCACAGTCCAAGTGAGGGTACTTATCTAGACTCGTACTGTCTCACAAAGACTTCGAGTTGTCGCAGGCAGCTCAGGGTGGGAATACCTACAATCCGCCTTGCGGCTCGTCAATCGCACCG
>JAJIYU010020842.1:0-10337 GCA_030144865.1 Tinospora cordifolia | reverse complement strand
TTTTAAGTTATGTACGGTTAAATACGATCAAGGCATGAAATGACTGAAATAGAAAGTCAAGTGTGCGTCGCTTGTAACGTAACACTGGCCCGGCCCGCCGTTTGGTTTAGTCCACCGTCAAGGAAAAAAATGGTGGATGCGTCCAATGCTTAAAGATACGGGGGTTGGGGTGTTACAGGTTACCTTTCGAGACCCTGACGGGGGTGTGAGGTCCAAAGTGACACTCAACCCCGCAACCAGTCTAGTTGAGGACACCCACGATGACAGCCAAAGGCTGGTCATCACCACAGTACGTGATTTTAGTCTTAATTTAATATTCTTTAGTTTCACAATCACATTGCAAATCATACATCATAAATAATACTTCAAACACATGTAAATCAATTATACTAAGGATCCATGTAATTTAAAGCAAATAAACTATGCACTATTACCTAAGCATGTAACCATAACAAGTAACTACACGTTCATCATGAGGTTTCAGCATTCAATTTAAGTAGTCCATTCATTTTATTTATTTCAAGCAATCCTCATGCTTCTAGGTACTCTAAGTAAACAAACATCATGTTTGGTATTTTAGAAATCTAAACAATACTAGGGAGTATAGTAATCACACCCACTAATTTTTTGGGTCTGTTGCGCCTTTGTGCTGCCCTTCGCCACTCCTTAATTTTTAATCTGAAAGATAAAAATCAATCTGTTGAGCCCAACGCCTCTAGAATTCATTCAAGTCGAATTTAAAATAGTTTCTTGGGCTCGGATATTTTTATTTTATTATATTTTATTTTTAAAGTACTCGTGAGGTTCATATATATATATATATGTGTGTGTGTGTGTGTGTGTGTGAAATGAGATCCCTCACGCGGGTACATACTATTTGACGTGCTCAACAATATTTTATTTCACCTCTAATGCATCTGAAAAAATAAATTCTTTACAAAAATAATTCGCAATAGTATTATTAAAAAATGGAACCTAAGTCTTGAGCATTCAAAAACGCAAAGGTCTCGTATTCAAATCAAATTTAACAAAAATAAATCTTGGGGCATGGACATCTTAAGGTACTCGATAGATAAATATTTTTGAAATGAAACCCCTTCGCATGAGCATGCAACTATTCCTTGTTCCCTTTAATGCTTTGCACATCAAACCCATTCGAAAATAAAATAAAATAAAAATGTGGGGGTTTAAAAAACGCAAGGTCACGATGTTAGCATTCAAAAATTTGTTAAATCTCTAATTGCAAAGGTTTCAATGTGAAGGGCTATTTGCGGGGGCTTCGATTGCGAATGTTTTCAAATGCGAGGGTCTAAATGTGAATGCTCATTCACAGCATTCACAACAAGTTAAACATAGATTTTTTTAAACCTCCAAGTGGAAAGATCTTAGAATAGAAACGTGATACCTCAATGCTTCGCGTTTTCCCCTTCCCTCTTTGTCAACAACAAGACCTCAACACCTTGGATCTATTTTGTTCAAAGCCTAACCATCCATACATCCGAATACAACACATAGAGATGCTAAATCACCCATTCCATAGAGAAAATGAAGCTCACCTTGTTCGAAATAGTTTTGCATGTTGAAACCCTCCATGGATCACATTCTGCACTATTCCTCGTTCGCACAGCTACATCCTCACAGATCTGAGCTCACAGATCTAGTTGCGAGTACTCAAGTACCTCCAAAGCCACCACAAAAAATTAAAAGAACAAGATCCAAAACTAGCAAGTAGGGAGATCACGATTTGGGGTTTCTTCTTCACACACAGATCGTAGATCTATGTTCTTCCCTCTTCGTTGCACACAAAACGCACCAGCAGCAAGCTAGTTTCTTTTTCACAGATGATGCAGCTGCAAGCTGCTTCTTCTTCATTGCGTAGACAACACTAGCAGCCCTTCTTCAATCTTTTGCTTCCTCGCGCAAGAACACAGCTTCCCGCGTTCTTCTTCTTCGTTTCACACAAAAAATGCACCAACACCAACTACAGCTGCGTTTTCTTTTTCTCCTTCATGTGAAACATGCAGATCTGGCATCCTTTGTTCCTACTTTCTTCTTCCTCATCTCCTTCTGCTTCCCTCTTTCTTCTTCCTCCGTTTTTCACGCAAGAATGCAACCCCCTACATTCTCTCTTTTTTTTTCGTTGCTTTGTTTCCTCTTCCTTTTTGATTTTCACAGAAATGCACAAATGTGTGTTTCTACTTTTTTTGTCCAAGATTTGAGTGAAGGAAGAAAAAGATGAAATAAGAATCTATTAATTTTAGTATAAGTATTTTACTTATTTATTATACATACATATATACATACATATATACATATATGCATATATATATATATATATATATATATATATATATATATATATATATATATTAAGTCTTCGAAGTGACGTGTACGCATTAAAGAATTTTGGGGTATCACATGCCAGGTGTATTGTGGATATTTTTATGAAATGCACTTGTGGTTTTCGATGACATATGTTTAGATATCGTAGTTATTCAATAATAATGGCTTGGCGTCGAAGTCATAATTAATTTAGTAAAAATATATATCACAATAACAACAATTTATTGCAAGTTGTTATTTGAATATAATGACATCTTTCTTTAAGTTGTCGTTTATGTAAATGTAGCTTGCCAAATAAGTTGTTATTGTGGAGTACTCTTTTTTTTTTCCTACAACCCTCTTTTTTTTTTCTTTGTGAAAGTGTTTCTTTCCCCACCTCTTACATTCTACTATTTCCTTATTTCTTTTGCCCTAACTATGTCATTTTAGTTCTTTTCTTTCATTCTTTCTTTTCTCGTTCCTTTCTTTTGCCCTAACGCATCAATTCCTTTTCGCACTGATTCATCTTCTTGAACGCATTGAATGTAATACCTTGCCTTTCGAGTCCCATCAATATCAGGCAAAATTTCATAAATTGCCCTTATTCGATATAACAATGATATATTTCTCCAATTACAAAAATTAGGGTCCTCAAGAGATAGGCGTGATACTTTTGTTCTCTGTCTACAATTTGTATCATGGATCTCAACAAGTAATAAAATAGTTGTTGTCATTCTTAAGGCATCTAAATTTTAATCATTATGGTTCAAAATATCCAAAGCATCCAAATATTAATATATTAGTAGAAATAAATGAATTTGCCTAATTATATCTTAAGCATTTCAAATACACATAAATCCACTCAAATACTATCTTATTAAAGCAATACTTGATATCTAACATTCAACTGTTCAAAAATCAAAATAATTGACTATAAAATAAAGTCATAAATCAAATTAGGCTTTATGGTCTTTACAACTAGACGTTGATGATAATAAGACTACTAATGAATTATCACTCGACTCCTAAATAAAATAAATAAAATAGTCTTACATAATGAATACTAAACTTTCCAAGGTATGGTACTATGATGTACCATCTTTAATTTTTCACCTGAAAAATAAAATAAGGGGTGAGCTCAAAGAGCTCAGTAGATCATACTAACATATTATAAGTGTTACAAAAGTCAATATGCCAAACACTAAAACACTTACCAATTATTAAGTAATTCAAGCATTAAATTGTTTAAAGTTGTCGTTAAGACTGAAGGATTGAACTCCAATGTCCCTCTCTGGTCCTGGAGAACCAAATAGCTATTCATCCAATCTAGACCCTCTACGGAGTGGTGTCTTGCTATAACAAGTAACATCCTGCCTCCCCCTCATGGCCCAATAAATCTTGTTTAGAGGGAGCAATTACCATGTTGACCTCAAGGTCATTAATTTGACATGTTAACGTCATGAGAAGCATCATTCATGGCAACCCAAGAGGCGGATGCATCACTTTATCTCTTTCTTTCTTTCTTTCTTTTTATCTTTTTACTTTCGCAATTCTATGAGACTTCTTGTAACAATAACCCATACAGATTTCATAATAACACTTTGAACTGTTTAGATGAAATAAATCAATATCATTTATTTGAAAATCAACTTCAATATTCAAGAAGTGTAAAGCCCTCGAGTTTAATACGATGGAAATAACTTTAAAACTGAGAAGGAATATTGGGCCAACATGCCCGACTCATCAAAAAAATTCTGAATTAACTAATTAAACACCACAAGTCACGCAGCTTGTGATCACTGATTCCCTAAAATGTTAGAAAAAAAGGGTTGAGCTCAAGAGCCTAGTAGATCATCCCAAGTATTCAAATCATCATTTCAATCAAATAAAATATACATGTCAAACACTTTCATATAGTAGGTGATTCAAACAATTACTTTTTATCAGTTGACGTTAAAACCAAAAGGAATGCATCTCAGTATTCCAAATCTAGGGAGGAAGGTCAAATACAAATGCTCAAACCCATGATTGGTGAAGTGGGGTCAATCCGAATCCCCAGTTCACAATTTGAGAAGTAGGGTTAATCCAAACACCCTACTCCAATTCAAAAAATCAAAATAACTAGCAAGTTGAGTCCAAGTTGAAACACTCACGATGAAATCTTTCACCGCACCAGTACATGGTTATCATCTTTATTAATCTTTATTTAGTGACAAATCACAGTAGTAACAGAGTATATTATAAGCATGGTAATCATCATTCATATCAATCTTAGACGTGCTAATTATGCATCAATATAACATTAGCATACATTCAATTCTAAGCATGCATATTCAAGGCATAACATGATCATACAGTTCAAGGTACAACATATATAAAGCATGCATATTCAAGCTTATCGTGTAGATTTAAGGCATGTTCCTAGACTAAGCCAGCATACATACATATAATATTTGAATAAAAACATTAAGTTAAAATATGAAAATCATCTCCACCTTAAAGCATTAGTTCTTCCTTGTCCTTGGTATTGTTATTCCAATCCTTCTATGAGCCTTCAACCTTGGAGATTAAGATTCAATATATTATTTTTGATGATCATAGTCTTTCTAACATTCTCAAATCATATCCTAATGATTCCTATATAATATAGCCTTTGATTGTGCAAGAATATCATCCTAGATGAGTCTTAATATGGTCTTGGGTCTATGTACCATAGTATAGGAAAAGATTATCGCAATAATTATAACGAAAAAGTGAAAAATAGGAAGTGCAGAAGCACTACCAAAGTAATACATGCATTATCGAAGTAGAGTATCGCAGTAACTAGTGGGTATTACTAGAGTGTAGTGTCATTACCGTGGCAGCCTATCATAGTAATCAGAGGAGGATTTGAAGAAATAGGGAAGACGAAGGCACTACTGCAGTAACGATGATCAGTACCGTGGTAACTAGCATGAAGATTGATTTTCTATGTATCTTTCTCCCCTCCTTTGCTTTCCTATGACCTTGGCATTCTAATACTTCCAATTCTAGACCATAAATGATGCATTTGAAACTTAGATAAGGGCATTATGACTTTTTTGATTCGTTGCATGCTCTTGTTCCTCCGAAAGAATGTCTAGCAATGTTACCAAATATTTAGAAAAATACAATCATAGAATCTAGGAATGCATCATTCTTTGAACATAACTTTCCTTATAAGGAAATTTTAGACCTAATTACTTCAAATAAAAGAAGTTACAAGGATATTTAAGACGATTACTTTTTTCAATGCCATCTTCAAACCATTAATCATGATACCTAAAATGAATGATGAGATAGTAAGTAGACCAAAATTGTTAAAACCTTTGCTCTTGATTATATAAAAGTTTTATTGGAGAACGAACCTCAAAGTTTTACTTGGGCAATGTCTTCCCCTATTCCACCCTTTTGGAAAGAGGCGATTGATAGTGAAATTGAATTGTTAATGCTCAACCATTATTGGAAGTTGGTAGATTTACTATCAAGTATGAAACATTTAGGACATAAATGGATTTTAAAATAAAATATAAAGTTGATGGTTCAATTGATAAGTATAAAGCTAGATTGATTGCTAAAAGCTTTAAACAACAATATGGATTTGGCTTCTTTGGGTCCTGGTTTCAAATTGGGCATACCAGCCTTGCAAAGTAAACTGGAGACATAGGCAGCTTGATTGAGATAAATACCAGATGAGTCACGATGAACTGCAATGCCTAAGAAGAAATGGAGATCACCAAGATCTTTTAAGGCAAACAGTTTGTCCAAAGAAGTAACAAAGTGCTGGATCATTTTGGAATCATTTCCTGTAATGATAATGTCATCCACATACACCAAGAGATAGAGACACGTATTAGCTTGGCGATAAATGAACAAAGAGGAATCGGCCTTAGAGTTAATAAACCGCCAAGTAAGTAATGTAGTACGTAGACGATGAAACCATGCTCTTGGTGATTGGCGAAGACCATATAAAGCGCGGTGAAGATGGCAAACATGACCAGGATGGGAAGTATCCACAAAACCCTCAGGTTGAGGAGTGAAGACAGTTTCTATGAGCTTGCCATGAAGAAAGGCATTATTGTTATCTAACTGTTTAAGTGGCCAATTATGAGAAACCGCTAAAGTAAGAACAACACGAATGGTGGAAGGTTTGACAACTGGACTGAAAGTATCCATAAAATCAATTCTCGGGATTTGATTGTACCCTTTGGCAACTAGGCGAGCTTTACATCGATTAATCGAGCCATCAGAATTTCGTTTAATGGTAAACACCCAACGATTGCCAACCATATGCACCACTATTACGTACATAACCTCTAAAAACACAATCTATAGTCTTAGGTTCAATTTTGAATGGCTACTTTAGCCAAACACCACCACCCCACACTCTTTTGTAAATGCAAGAACGTTATTGTCCTTTCCACAATCCATATGGGGTAACGTGCTTCTGTTTATAGGTATATTATTCAAGAAATAATTTGCCAAAAGAATTACCTCTTGCACAATATTTGTGGTAAACCTGAACTTATTAACCAAGCATTCATTATACCTTTTAAAGTTATATTTTTATGTTTGACAAGACCATTAGATTGTAGTGAATAAGGTGATGTTGTTTGATGTATTGTAATGACCCAAGAATATTTTTTTAAATAATTAAATAAATGGTGAAATAATTAATATTACCAATAATTAAAACTTTCTTTACAAAAATTAAAGGATAAATTTGAAAAAAAAATATTTCCAGAGATATATGTAATACTAAAATACAATACGACTTTCATCTATCAGTCTCTAGGTTGTCACACTTTATATCAAATATTCTAATTATAAATTCGCATAAGTATGTAACATCATTCCAAGGGAAAGTAAACTACCATTAGTAGTAGTTAAAGTGTGGTAATCGTAAAGAGCTTAATATTTCAACCATACAAGGATTCAAACCAATTTAGGGCCCCATTGGCCAAAAAATCCACACATTTAAAATGTCCATAAAAAAATAAAATAGAAAGAAATAAAGCCTAATGGTCTAGTGGTAATGTTAATGAATGAAAGAAACTCTAATTTTTAAATCTAGAATGTGGTTAATTGAGCATATTCTCTTCTAATAGTCTTCAATTTCTAAAAAGAAAAGGAGATTGGGTAAGTTTGAAAATCCTAGTGAATACATCCTAACTCTTAAATCATTATTAAACAAACATTAATAAACAGGCAAACAAACACTTCCAGGTATTAGGTCTTTCAGCAATCCAATTTGTTTAGGTTGATGGCTTTTTTTTTTTTTTTTTTTCTAGTAAAGAGGTATCCCTAAGCGGCTCTTCTATCATCAAACCCATCGAGCATCTCATACAATATCTCAGTTAAAAAACCATTCAGTTAAAAAACCATTCAATCAATTGACGATTCATTCAATTACACGTTGCATTGTAACTAGTCTCAAGAGGGTTCCCTAAGGCAATCCTATTTATGTGTTGAAGCTACCATTTTTAGGGTCCATCAGTGATGCTTAGGTAGGTAATTGTCCAAGTATGTGCATTCTTATCTCCATTAATGTGTTTCTTATAATATCAAAGTATATAGGCAACCACATACCATAATCACATAATGTTATTCTCATGTTAATTCTATCCACTAGCGTTGCAATCATAAATACATAGAAATGCATTGTAAAATGAAGACATTCACTTGTGATTATTTCCATCACTAGCAATCATTCTACATGTGCATTAAACAATTGCAAACCAAGCACAACTTCAATCAACAGATAATCATCTACCAAACTAGCATATTGCTACAGGATTTCAAGGTCGAAACGAAATGGTTCGTACGAACATGCTTATTTAATAACAATTTAATGATCGGTAACACCTTAAAAAATTCTCAAATTTTTTAAACAACAAAATATATGAAGTCATAAATAAGTTCGTTAAATTGTAAAGCACATTAAATGATAAATAAAATACTCAAAAATAAAAATTTTAAACTTCCATGGCACATAAAACTTAAAGAAGCACTCATTGAAGTTTTTTGAGGAGTTTCACTAGCTATTGTAAAAAATTAACCCCAAGAGTAAAATTACCATTTTACCATCTAGGGATAAATTGGTCAATTCACATGAAAAGTGAAATGTGAAGCCTCCTTGTGCTAAACAGTGAATTGTTTTAAGTACAAAAAATTACTTTGACCAGCCAGAGGTCAAAAAGTAATTTTGGCACCCGAGGGCAAAATGATCATTTCACATGAAACTAGACACTTGTACCCTTATAAAAATAATTATGTAAAATGGAATAGAATAAATTATCTACAAACCATAATAGAAAATAATAAGAATTTAACTAATAAAATGCATGAAAATTGAGGTATGTGCTCATATAGACGTATGGAGCATAGCGTAAATTCATCAATAAAATGTTGAAAAATAAATATATAAAAATCACTAAAATATTTCTTAATAAATAAAAACTTGAATGAGCACATAAATGTTAAGAAAAATAAGTTAAATTAAATAATTTAAATCAAGGGCCAAGATGAGACCTTAAGATATAAGTAGTGGGCTCACTAACTAAACTAATTGAGTTCTAAAAAGTGTGTTGTGTAGGCTTGAGAGCAAGTTAATAAGCAACATTGGAGCATGGGATACACCCATAAGTGGTGCCACCCATGGCTAGTTTTTGAATTTAAATTTCAAATAAAATAGGTAGTTTGAAACAATTAAGATACTTACCAAATACCCACCTTTCTAAAATCCCTCATTCTTTCCTCACTTTCTTCAAACCACAACTTCCTTTGATCCCCTTTCTCCTTGGCTGATTTCTCTAAGGATTCCGTCTTTGTTACGCTCCAAGAAGACCAAAAACAAGAAGAGAAAACTTCCATTCAACATCAAGAGAACCAACAAAAATAAGGAAAAGAAAGGTGGGATCGAATCATCAATCATGGTTTTCAATCTTTTCGTTCTCTTCTCTTGTCTTCTCATTTGGCGTTTTGGTTCGGCCAGCCATTGAAGGAGCTTCTTCACTCTTGCATTCTCCCATCAGCACATCCTAGGGAAGAAGATACACATGTGCTAGAAGTTGAACCCTTGGAGAATTGAGCAATAAGGAATTAAGGCACTAGGGTATAACCTCTTGACTCTATATGTTATTTATTATTAACTAGAATAGTCCATGTCCAAATAACGTTTTCTTTTTTATTTATGCACAAAAAGGTGTTCGGAAAACAAGAATCTAATTTTTTAACTTCTATTACATGAAACATATAGATTAAGTCATATTTTAGGTTTTAGAATAGCATATAGTATATGTTCTATAATGTAATAGAGTGTAGCTTAATTTACATGAATGAAATCATGGGATAGTGATTATTAAAATATGAAAACATGTGCTTTAAATTAACTATATCATGTAAATATTCATTAGAAAGTTATGTTTTGACATATGAATATAGAATGAGTACATACATGGGTAGATTTAAGATAATGATAATTAATAATTAAAAAGGGTATAACACTTAGGCTTAGTAAATGGTATCTCATAGCTAAAATATATGAAATCTTAAAAAAATTCACTTGCTGGTATTTCTTATTATTAACAGTAAAACAATAATTAGGAATTTCATTAATATATGTTTTTTTAATGAAAAGAATATGACATAATGTGTTTTATAAAAATAAATAGGTGAAATAAGTAGAGAAAATTCACCCAAATTAATGTAGAGGGTACAATCTACTGAAAATAGCTAAAAATAATTTTTACAAAATTATTTAAGTAAAAATAACTTAATTGGTGGAATAGGGTGAAAACAGTGGGAAAATAAATTTTTAAAATTATTAATCCAGGAAAAATCCTAGAAAATAAGAATGTCCGAAATTGAATTAAAAAGAAGTATGAAAAATAAATTCTCAAAATATATATATATATATATATATATATATATATATATATATATATATATATATATATATGTGTGTGTGTGTGTGTGTGTGTGTGTGTGTGTGTGTG
>JAJIYU010020841.1:0-10250 GCA_030144865.1 Tinospora cordifolia | reverse complement strand
GAAATAGGTGATGTAATAAATCTCATGATGACCAAGTTGACGTGGGTTGATGGTGGTTGAGAAAAGAGGAATAGGAACAAGAAGAAAACATGAAGAATACGAGTTCTTTCTTATACCTTTGTGTTCTTCCTTTGATCCGATTGATGAAATTTTCCTATGGTGCTCTAAGGGGACGTGATGGAGTGTAAGAGAATGATAAATCAAGTCCTTGAGTGTGACAAAAAGAAAAGAAAGGGGGTGTTTTTATGGGTTTATATAGGAAGATGTGAGTAGTAGTTAGGGTGCTGTCTCACTTATGTTGCATATATATATGTGACACCTCAGCTCCCGGTATCCGTCTCTGTCTCTGTTGCGACGATCCGTTGCAGGGCTGCGCGCATAGACGATGTGCGCCCGTTCGTTTGTTCGGTGGGAGACGCCGGGCCATCTGGTTGTTCGCCGAGAGCCGGAGGTCACGTGGTTCGTTTCTCTTTCTCATTCAATCTCACGTTTCAAACCTTTCTTTTCAGCAAGTTATACAGTCAAAACTAAAATGTACAACGACCATCAAAATACTCGTTCCTTGTAGTAGATGTAAAATCTATTAAAAATTTTATGCAGCGGAATTCAATTCATTCCTAAATCCACAGTGAAATCATTTTTGACCAAGTGAAATACTTTGCAGCGGAATAACATTTCAAATTCATTTCTAAAGCATAGTATGAAGATAAAACATGGCCCAATGGGCCTAAGTTTCAAAATGTTTAATTTACATGTATAACAGTTCAAAGATAAAAGAGGACACATGTCCAGTTCAATTTAAACACTAAATTATTATTTACAACAAAATGAAACAACAGTAAACTCAAAGAAAACTAAAAACTGTGACAACCTCCCAACGAGGTCACTACCCAAAATGACAGCCCATATGCTAGCTTATTCTTGTGGTGTCAATGATCACCAGTAATAGAAAAGTGGGGTGAGCTTGAGAGCCTAGTGGATCATCTCTATACATCGCTAGCATTATACAAACCAGAATATAAAACATACAATCACTTTCATTACATTAGGCGTTTCACACAATTTCTTGTTTTGTTATCATCTAAGACTGAAAGAGTCCATAACCCTCGGTATCCCCTGTGTGGTCCGAAAGCGAATCCGAGGGTACGCCCGAGGATCGGTTACCTTCGGGACTACAATCTAAGGATGGAAGTCCGCAGTGAATCTTCGTCCAAAGACGCAATCAGCTTGGGTAGGGACACCCACGATGACACCCTAAGGCCGATCACCGTGCCAGTACATGGATTTATTAATCTTAATTTAGTGTTCTTTAGTCATACATGTCATTCCAAGTCATACGTGATCATCAATATAACATTCAAATTAAAACAAAATAGATGTGTTCAGCCATTTATGGAGATCAAATCATAAATATCTCTATCTAGGCATGTTATAACGCGAGCAGCCATGCATCATGAATATACATCAAGTCAATTCCAAACAAGATCAATCAAGCAAGTCCTAACATGCTTCTAAACACGTTCTAAAGCTAACCAAAACGTCATGTTATGCATTCAAAATTTGGATAAGGCTAGGGGGTAAGAAAATCACACCCACTTTCGTACTCCTCAATCTTGCGCCTTTCTCCTTGCCGTGCACGCCTCAGATTATCAATCTATGGGGTTTTTAAATAATGAAAATATGTGAGTTTAAGGCATACATGACATAACCAAAATCCTTAGGTTTGTGTTATTGGAGCATGTGTTTCAAATGCACCTGAAATCATAACAAAACAAGGGAACAACGGTGCATGTCGCATTACCGCGGTATTGCTTCGCATTGCCACGGTCGTTGGAGTCGGTAACATGTGCTTAGCACCTCAATACTTGGTCATTAAGTTTAAAACATACATCAACTCAAGGAAAGACGGATTACACCTGAGGAAAATGGTTTAAGAAGCTAAGAAAACAAGATCTCAAGAAGGTTTTGAGATTTACCTTAGCACAAGACCTTTTCCAAGCGTGCCTCAACCCGAATCCACCCTTGTAGATGTTGCTCTTGGCGGATCTGAGCTTGAAAATGGGGTGCGCCATGTGGTCGCCATGCGGCGTAGGTTCGGTGGGACCGGTGGGGTGTGACAGGTAGAGAATGGTTTTAAGGAGCTCAAACCATCCTTAGAACTCAAAAGAACACTTAAGAAATGAGATGAGAAAGTTTGGTGAGAGCTTGAGAGAGAAATCAGTGATTTGCGGCGGAAAAATCCAGATCTGGGGTTTCTGTGCACTTTTCGTTTATATAGAAATCGACGAATTACTGCAGTCACTGTAGCATTACTGCGGTCACTGTGCAACTACCGTGGTCACTGTACAATTACCGCAGTGGACAGACTGGTGCACGTTGTGTGTTTCTTGGTTTTTTGTGTGATTACCGCGGTCGCTCAAACATCGACCGCGGTCCCCAGAATGTACTTCCTTGTTTCGTTTCTGGGTTTTCTCCTGCAATTACCGCGGTCACTTTAGAACTGACCGTGGTCACCAGAATGATGTATTTCCCTTCGTTTTCTAGGTTTGTCCAAAATTTACCGCGGTCACTAATTCAATTACCGCAGTCACCAAAATGAAATTTTGGTGTTTAGCATCTTTTCTTTGCCATTTCTCATGCTTCTCGGATTGGTATCACTCTTACACTTATTTAGACTCATAATACACGGTTTTCGGTTACTTTTGGCCATTTTTATTCTTTTATTAAGTTTGTTATTCCACTTTAACCGTTCGCTAACCACGTTTGATGAAATATATATATATATCATCAAACCCTAATGTATTCTCTCTATTTGAGACGTCCTTATAGGAGAATGCATCATAAACCTTGATTTTTGGAGAAGTTGGATGGTTCTAAAATGGGTAGTGCCTAAAGTTTTGAAGTTATTTTCAAATCTAGCACATCTTATGAGATTTTCCATGGAATTTAATATATTTCGTTTCCTTTTTCATTATTTTTCTTTGGAAACTTTATTAAATTACAACTCTTCCATTATAGTTTTCCCATAATTGTGTTTTTAATTGAGAATATTTTTCATGTTGTTTGTGAATACAAACATCTCAGATTTTAGCTTTTTGTTACCAATAATCTCATGGTCTATGGTGTAACTCAATTCCATGAGACTATCATTGGAATATGCCACGTATTCTGATTTGATACAATGTAAATTATATATTAAATAATTCAATGTATATTATAGTAATTTATAATCATTATTTAACATTAATTTAAACTAATCTCTTTAATTTTTTTACTACGTTGATCAGTTGTGATTACTTCCATGCAAGTATTATTTAGTGAGTGAGTGAGGTTAGAACTTGAAACTTCTTATTTTAAGCACATCCTTTTAACCAATTGGGCGATTGAGTCATTCTTGATTCTAAAAAATTTTATTTTATTATTAATGCTCTCGAGTTTAGGTTTGAAATTTTATTGTACTCAAAACCTATTAACCTCATAGTCATGATTGTCCATAAATAAATAGATAATATTTATTATTCAATTATTTGTTTATAAATTTAAGGAATAACTGATATTTATGAAATTTATTATTTATTTAAAAAATCCTAAATTTTATATAGTATTACAATCTATTGCCCTTAAATGAAATTTTGTCCTCAAACTTTGTGGTACATACTTGTGTTTCACTCATGTAGCATCAATCTTCTTCATGTATTCCTCATGAAGTAGTATGGGTACTTGGTTCACATCTCATTCTCCAGCTCGTAGGTTGCTTCTTCAATTTTGAGATGTCTCCATGGGACTTTGACCAATGAAATATCTCCAATATGTTGACAATTGTTTCCTCAATATGGCATAATCACGTACCTTATCTCTTCCCAGTGTATAACGTGGGAGGGATCTGGCTCATACTTGTGGAGTATTGATACATAAAACACAATGTGTATTGAGGACACCCTATTAGGCAAAAGCTCATGCACACAATCTTCTACTCCTCATAGAATCTCAAATGGTCCAATAAACCTTGGCGACAAATTATATTTTTGTCCAAATCTTCGAATACCCTTTGAGGATTGACCCTCAAAAATACTCTGTTGCCTTCTTGGGACTCTAAGGGTCTTTTTCGTTTGTCAACATAACTCTTTTGTTGACTTTGAGCTGTGACTAATCTCCTTCGAATCAGTTTGACTCGATCATTCATTTTTTCAATCAATTCTGAACTAGTAAGTACATGATCTTCGAACTCTGCTTAGCATGATGGGGATCTGGAAGGCCTACCATAAGGAGCCTCACATGGAGCCATTTGAATGTCACCTAATAATTGTTGTTGTAAGTGAATTCTACTAAATGTAGGTACTTACTCCAATTTCCCTTAAAATCAAATGCGCATGCTCTCAACATGTCTTCTAAAATCCGAATTACTCTCTCCAATTGCCCATTAGTTTGAGGGTGGAATGCTATGCTCATTGTCAATCTGGTACCCAATTCCCCCTATAAGCTCTGCTAGAACTAAGATGTAAATCTAACATCCCTATTTGAGACAATAGTCTTTGGTACACCATAAAGTCTCACAATCTCTTTCACATAGAGTTCTCGTAATTTAATAATCGGGTCCATGGATTGAATAGTTAGGAAATGTGCTACTTTCGTGAGTCGATCAACTATTGGCCGCACTATGTTTTCTCCCTTTTGGTTTTTGGGTAAATCACTCACAAAGTCCATCATAATGTTGTCCCACTTCCATTTTATAATACCCCGCCTCCGATGACCATTTCTAAGGGTATAAATGTCGATATTGGCCTTGTTAATCATTAATAGCAACATGATCAATTAAGACAATATTAAATTGTAATGGTACATCAACTGTCTGTTGATCATACACAGATAGTCTATTAGGGTCACTCGAGATACAAGATGTAATACCCTAAGATTTTGTCGAATAATTAAAACAAAACAAAACAAAATAAAATAATTCAAATAAAGTAAACATTGAGAAAACCATAGAATTTATGATGTAAAACATGTATAATCAAAAGTACGAAGGGGCAGGCAAACTGAAATGAAACATACAAATTTTCAACTGAGCAATGTTCTGGTTATCGCGATAATGAAAAACACTAACTAGTTAGTGTGTCCCTGCCCAAAAAATCTAGTAAAGATGCAATGTTCTAATTACCACGGTATTGTATAGCCTCTGCCACGGTAATCTAAGTAAAACAGGCGTGAAACAATTTTTTAAAGTTTCCAAAATGATTATAAGAAGCTTATAATGTATTGGCAACTTGTAAAAACCATTACTGACTAATATTTGTGAGTGGGAAGCTAGTAACTAAAGTTTAGGAAATGAATAACACCACCCAGATTCTATATAGACCTTGCTTGAGCACCTCATTTTCATCATTCAAGCAAGTGCGAATCCCCTCTCTTCTTGCTCACTAGTCTTCTCCTAATACCCTTTTCCTTCTCTAGCTGTTCCACATAGCAACAGTAGTGATAGGAGGAAGAGAAACCCAGAAAGCTGCTTCAAAGCAGAAGTTCAAGCCATAGAACTAGCTTTCGGATGTTCTTGGAGCAACCAGAGGATTCAATGAATCAAAGAAGGCATAATGACCTTGTCTCATTCCCAAATACATGTTCCATGGTCTAGAAGTCGAAGTGTTAGGATGCCAAGCTCATCAGAGAACCAGGGATAGGGAAAACATGCCCAGAAATTCACTCTGCACACTGATTACCGTGGTAGTGATCACGACTATTGCGGTAGTGTATTTGATTACTGCGATAGTGTATCTAATTGGCACAGTAGTGTATTAGATTTCTAAAAACACTCACTAGTTATTGCGGCATTCTACCTTGGCAATGCAGGCATTACCTCGGTAGTGATCACCATTACTTTGGTAGTGCTTCCGCACCCCCTGTTTTTTACTTTTCCATTTTGATTATTACGGTAATCTTTTCCTCTTCCATAGTACACAAAATCAAGACCATATTAAGACTCATTTAGAGTGATATTCTTTCACAATTAAAGGTGATATTAGATAGAAATCATTAGGATACAATTCAAGAATGTTAGAAACACCATGATAATAAAAAAAATAATGTATTGAATTTTAATCTTCAAGGTTGAAGGCTCAAAGAAGGATTGGAATAACGATACTAAGGACAATAAGGAACTATGGCTTTGAGGTGGAGATAATTTTTGGGTTTTACTTTATTATTTTGATCTAAATAAGACTTGCATGTGTGGTTACACTTAGAATGTACATACTATATTTGACTTGACTGTATATGCCATGTTTAGAATATACATGCTTAGGAGTACATAATTAATGATGCATGATATGTAATGATATGATTTACGCTATGATATGCCTAGGACGTTTACCATGCTCATATGTTTAATTCTTGTTTTAAATACATGATGGTTTGGTTTACAATCAAGGAAGGACTAATAAAGATTACAACCACGTACCAGTGTAGTGATGGATTTCACCGTGAGTGT
The DNA here is from genome assembly GCA_030144865.1 of Tinospora cordifolia. NCBI lineage: Eukaryota > Viridiplantae > Streptophyta > Magnoliopsida > Ranunculales > Menispermaceae > Tinospora > Tinospora cordifolia. The sequence continues at coordinate 3,769 of JAJIYU010020841.1, read as the reverse complement.
TCCAACCTGGACCTGACTTGTTAACATTTTGAATTGGAATTGAGCATTTGGATTGACCCTACTTCACAGATAATTAGTTTGCGTGTTTGGATTGACCTCACTCCCTAGATCTGGAATACTGAGGTGGATTCCTTTTAGTTCTTAACATCAACTATAAACAAGTCACTATTTGAATCACCTAATCTATGAACGTGTTTGATATGTATGCTTTACTTAATTAAAATTATTATTTAAATATTTGGGATGATCTATTCAGATTTTGAGACCACCCTTCTTTTCTAACATTTCAGGGAACTAATGATCAGAGGCTATGTAATTTAAGGAACATCTCTCAGTCTATTTTATTTTAGAGTTATTTGTTATTTGGGCATGTTGGCCCTAGTTTCCCTTAACAGTTTAAGTTCATTTTGTTCTAATAAAATCAAAGGTTTTTTATACATCGTATTGAGATTGATTTTCAAATGAATAATATTGATTTATTTCTTTTAATGATTTCAAAGTATTTTGTGTGGAATCTATGCAAGTTGAAATGTCACAGGAAGTTTCATGGAGTTGGGACAGTGAAAAGATGTAAAGAAAAGAGATAAACTGATGCTCCCACCTCTCGGGTGGCCCAAGATGATTGATCAAGGATTCGCGCCTAGCGATAATGTGCTTGTTTGTTATTGTTGACTCGAGGGCATTACAATAATATTGTCTTCTAAATCGGAACCAATTAAAAAGGGGCCATGAGGGGTTGGGGGGCAGGGTATTACACAAGACATTGCTAATTCTCTTTCTAGTACTTGTATTAGAATATCATATAAATATGATATCAATAGACATAAGTAAACACATATAAATCAAATATGATATTGCATAATGTTAAAGTACCAAGTCCAACCAACATCAAAATAATCCTCTACTCCCATTAAAACTAATTACTCTTTGGGCCCCATGACCTCTTATTATTCAACATGCAAAATTAAAGTACTTAAAAGTTTATAGGGCTAACATGCCTAACATAATCGAAACAATTACTAGACTAAACCCTGGCTGTGGTGATGTCCCTAGTCGCTATATGTCATTGCTAACCTAAAATGTTATAAGTGGGGTCAGCTTAAAGAGCCTAATAGATCGATCTAAATATTCAAACCATTATTCAAACCAAATAAACACAAATTTCACGCACTTTCAAACATTAGGTATTTCAAACAACAGATAGTTTTAAGTTGTCGTTAAGACCGAAAGGATTCTTCCTTGGTGTCCTCTTGTGGTCTGAGATATCATCCAAAAGTAACACCCTAAGGCTGGCTACCTATTGAGGACTTTATATGTAGAGTGAGCTCATATGTGAATCTCACTCCCATCTCATCAATAGTATTGTGATAATTGTATCAATCTGAAGAATCAAATAATCGACTGAAGTTGAGTCTGGGTTAGGGCTGGTCATTGCTCCGGTACGTGGTTATGATATTTATTAATGTTTTCTTAGTGAATTTCATAACCCAACATGATCAATATACATCAAATCATTAATATATACATAACAAATTTCATGGTATCTCAGTTATTTATTTTCATATGGTCAGTATCATTATGCATGTATAAATCATAACATTTAGCTTGCTCTTATTCATGTCAATTAATCATAACATTTGATTTGCTCAACATCATTCAATGAATTATTATCCTAAACCATCAAACAAACATGTATGATTTATTAAAACTAAAATAATAGTTTAAAACCTAGAAGTCATCTCCACTTGTCCAGATGTTTGACTGGCTCAAAATTTGCATTGCTTCCAAATTTGAGAGATGCTGACCTAATTTTACATCAACAAATATTTTTTAGTAAAATATGTTTTTCCATCATGAAATATGTTTTCTATTTTTTTTTCCTTTTCACTTTTTTTATTAATGCACTGTTGTTATTTTTAGTGCATATTCTATTTTTATTTTTAGTGCACCATTTGTACATTGATGCCCTAATTCATTTGTAGATTTAGCCAAAATATTATATATTTTTTTGTATTTTCATTTGTGAACTTTATCATGATGAATTATTTGACTAATCCATTGTCATATTAAATATTTAGATTTTAATCTAATGATATCATGCATATATTACATGATTTTCAAATTGTTTTCATTAATGATACATAAAATTCTTATTTTTTGTATCTTTATATTTTTAATAGAATTTATTTTTTCTTAATATTTTACTTTATTTTTCAGCAAGCTTTAATTTATAAATTTTTATTGTTAATTGTTTTATTTTTTAAATTTTTCATAAATTTCATTATTTTCACCAATTACACTATTCTACAATTAATTTAGTTTATTTTTCAACTATATGCTCATTACTCATATGTATTTATTATTTTCACTATTTAGATGATTTTCCATTAATTTAGTTGCTGATTTTATTCTCTTTAAATTTGACTATTTTGCTAATTTTTCTTTCAATTTAATTTATTTTATCCAATTTATCATATATTACACCTTCTTATGAATATATTAATTATTTACCTTAACCAACCTATAATTATTTATTTTTATCATAACCCCTAATTTTTAATTTCATTTCCAGCTACTAAAATTTTCTGAAAATGTTCTCAAATAATTATTTTTCTCATAATTATCTATTATATCATGTTTCTACTAGTTTCTCTTTATTTCATCATATAATACTTAATATATATATTATGAAAGTTTATTTTTTTTCTCACTCATTTTTAATTTATTTTTCAGCAACCTAATTTTCTAAGATTTTTCTTTATTAATAATTTTAAAAATGCATTTTTTTTACTTATTTTCACCCTATTTTACCAATTAAGTTATTTTCTCTCTAAAAAGTATATTTCTACTTAAATAATTTTGTAAAAATTATTTAAGTAGAAATTTTATTTATTTATTTTACCTATTTGTTTTCATAAAACACTATCTACTATATTCTTTTCATTAAACAATATATTCATGAGATTCTATTTTTTTTTTCTGTTTTTAACAATAATTTTCAGCAAGTGATTTTCCTAAAATTCCAGGTATTTTATGCCTCAAGAACTATTTCATTTTCATATTATAACTCTTATGATGTTATTTAACCCTAGGTGATTATATAATATGCCCTTTTCTTAGTATCAATGACTATTATTTTAAATCTATTCATGCATGCAGTATTTTATATTTGTATTACAAAACAGAATTTTTTAATGAATGTTTATAATATAGGATTTATTCAAACACATGTTTTCATATTCAATAGTCATTATAACAAGATTTCATACATGTAAATCAACCTATACCCTATCATATGATAGAACACGTATTATATGTTATTTTAAAACTTATAACATGAGCTTACCTATATGTTTCATGTAATAGAAACCAAGGAAATTAGATTTTTGATTTTCCTAACACTTGTTCATGCATAAAATTAAAAATAAAACATGATTCACACATGGATTACCCTTGCAAATCATAAAATAGAGTATAGGTTTAAGAGGTTATACCCTATTGCCTTAATCTCTTCTTGCTTTGTTCTCCAACTATTAAACTTCTAACACGTGTGTGCTTTCTTCTCTTGGCCGTGTAGATGGAAGAATACAAGGGTAATTAAGTTCTTCAATGCCAGCCCAACCAAAACTTAAGAGGAGAGGAGAGAAGAAGATGAGAAGATAGAAACTAATTGATGACGTGTTCCCACCTTTTTCCCATATTCTTGTTGATTCTCTTGATGTTGCAAATTGGAAGTTTTCTTTTCTTATTTTTGGACTTCTTGGGCTTG